>PVKA01018605.1:0-43557 GCA_004027165.1 Ctenomys sociabilis | reverse complement strand
AAAAAAAAAAAAAAAAAAAAAAAAAAAAAAAAAAAATAAAGATTTAAAATTTCTGAATATAGTTCAACTTATAATACCACATTTCCAAGAAAAATGAACCTTCTGCACAAGAAATTTAAATAAAATCATACCAAGACACACAAAAATGAAATTGTCCAAAACTTATAAGGAAGATAATGGTTAAAGCATATACGTAAAAAATATTAGCTATGGAAGAACAAAATTAAATAGCATCTTATTCCACATTAGAAAGGGGAAAAAGGGCCAAATGTGTAAGAAACTAGACTAATTAAAGGACTGAAAGAAAAAAAAAAAGATCTATCCTCTTTGAATTTTATACTTAGCAAACATACTTTTGAAAACTAAAAGTAAAATATTTTCTAGTTATACGAACTTGAAATATTTTAATACCTCCAGACGTAGCATATAGGAAATAACAAAGAGCATACTTCAAAAGGCAAGAGAAGTTGCAGTATGCTCCTGGATGAACAATAAAGAGCTCTCAAAGTGATAGTTATGCAGAACTATATAAAAAATATTAGATGAACTCTTATTTAAAAGGTCATTAAAGGGGCCAGGGAGATGGCTCAGTGGAATAAATGCTTCCCCGGCAAGCGCAAAGCCCTGAGTTCAATCCCTGGTTCTGCAAAAAAAAAAAAAAAAAAAAGGTCATTAAAGATTTCTATGAAACAGTACCAATCTTATGTTGGGTTGTACATGTATTTTTTTGTATATATTTGTGTGTGTATAAAGGACAGGGAAGAAGTAATATAAAGTCAACAGAAAATGGAAATATACTTTTTAAAGTTTGTAATACTAGGAAAAGATATCATATGATGTCTTTTGGAGAAATTGTAATTCAAAGATATAGTATAAATCTTAAAACAAAAATTAAGATTAAGCAATATTCAGGAAATTAAATACTAATTTAAAATTAGATGTTTTAAAACAATTGAACTAAGAAAAAGTTTTTGTGATAGTAAAGAAATACTAACAATAAAACATAAGATAAATGCTGGAATGACAAATAAATGACCATCACTTCTGACGGTTTGGGGACAGGATATCGCACAAAGTTCTAGCGTGTTGTAGACATGGATAATGACCATGACACTCACTGGTGGCCAGGTGTCACTTGTGGGACTGAGCTACAGCTATTTCCTTGAAATCTACCCTGTAGACCCATATGGAGTCATGACCATAGGGTGCAAGAGAAGCCCATTTGTGGAGTGTGCTGATGGAAATATTTTGCTGCTGTATACAAAATAATAACTGAAAGATTATTATTGTATACCTCTTATTGTCCTGTTTAATTGTTTGCCCTATTTGGTGGGTTCTTTCCATTCTTGTTCATGGGGTTGTGATCATTTTGCTCCCTCTCTAGGACATCATTTAGTAGTCTGTGTAGGCTTTGCTTTGTCATCATGAAATTCTTTAGTTGTTCTTTGTCCTGGAAGTATTTTACTTCTCCATTATACTTGAAAGAGTTTTGCAGGGTATATCAGTCTGGGCTGGAATTTGTTTTCCTGCAAGACTTGAAGTACTTTGCTCCATGCTCTTCTTGACTTGATGGCTTGTGAAGAGAAATCTGCTGTATGGGTTTTCCTTTAAATGTGATGTTTCTTTTTTTTTCTTTCCTTTTTTTTTTTTTTTTTTAGCAGCTTTTAGTATACTGTTCCTGTGCTGAATTTCTGGGATCTTGATTAGTATTTGTCTGGGAGTGGTTTTAATTGGATTGATGTTATTTGGAGTTCTGTATGCTTCAGTTCCCTGAATGTCAGATTGTTGCCCCATATTTGGGAAGTTTTCTGCCATTACTTCCATCCATATTCTTTTTATATCATTTGTATTGGCTCCTTCCTTCTCACTGATGCCTATTAGTCTCATTGTTCATCTTTGCATCATCTTGTAGGTGTTGAATTATTTTTTCCTGCATCCTAGTTGTTTTAAAGAGATCTTTGCTTACTTTTGCATTAGTTGCAATGGTGTCTCTAAGGTCAGGAAGTCTATTTTCACTTCCACTCAAACGGATTTGCCAGCTTGTGATTGAGGTTTTAATTTCTGGTATATCACTTTGAATCTGTTTCATACGTTCTATTTCTTTCCTATATTGCTTATTCAGGGATTCCATCATTTTAATACTCTGCTCTATTTTTTATCAGTGTATTCTTTAGAAGTACTTAGTACTTCTTTGATTATAGTTATCACTACATTTTTTACTTCAGAAATTATTTCTGATCTGATTTCTTCTATACCTTTCTACAGTTGTTTCTTTACTTCCAACGCTGTTATTTCAGAGATTTCAGGTGTGTGATTTCCAATTTCCTCTATGCTAGTGTCTTCTGCATTTGTACTGGGTGGACTCGGGGTCTGAGACTGCTTTTTGTACCTTTTCTTTGTCATTTTGTGTATCACTGATTTTTTTACCTTTGGGGTACAGCTTAGATAGTTATTACCAGGTCTGGATCTATGAAGTTCAGACTCCTCCAGGTGGGTGTGGCTTGGGTCTGGCTGCTGTGCTCCACTTCTTCCTGCTGCAGCCTTGCAGGTGAACCCTTTGTGTAACTCTGGCAAGATGTTCTGCTCCTCAATCAGCTGGGTGGGTCTTACCCCTAGCCTCTTTGCAGGGAGTTCTGCTGAAGGGGTCCACATTGGGCCTGCGCTCTGGATCGCTTCAGGGTCTTGCAGCCCAGGCGGTCTCACTCACATGCTGGGCCTGCACTCTGGATCAATTCAGGGTCTGGGCAGTCTCCTATTAATCAGTTTTGAAACTGTCTCATTGCATCGCAGGGCGTCTGGATCTCCCCGAGTCCTACCTGTGCAGCCCGTGGCCGGCAGGAGTTGCAGACAGCGATCTAGGGAGACTATGCCTTACTAATCTTTTTTTTCCACTACCCCCTTACTGATCTTTAACTGACTGAGATACTTTAAGAGATCCTTTTATGAGCAATTGCTCCCTTTGTGTTTCCTTTGTCTCTCTCTCTTGTGTTCAGGTCCCACAGGCCCCAGGACTCCCCACAAGTGCTCATTGATGTAGAGTCCCAGAAATCATTAATTGTGCAGGGAGCAGTGTATAGTATGGGGATGCTGGGGACCCCTTTTGCCAGACCTGGTTTTCTTTTCATCCTAATTAATTTCTAGGCTTTAGGTGTTAGCACGCATGTGGTAGCCTGTGAGGGAGGGATTCTCTAAGTGCAGCACTGGGGCCAACTGCCTTAGGATCCCCCAAGAACTTGCTAGAAGTATGTATTCTCAGGTCCTACCCTGTATGTACCAAATCAGAAGCACCAGGCCAGCACCCGGTAATTCTGTTAACCAGCCTTGAAGGTACAGATTATGATGCACGTGATGATATGAAAGCCATCAATCTAAGAGAGAATTTCTTCAGCTTGCCTCCCACATCAGCCCCGCCATGGTTGTGTCCTGGAAGCCCCTGGGGCTGGCGTGGCTTCAAGCTTGACAGCTAACTTCCTAGTCTTGGTCACAGAAGCCATAGGGCAGCCCTAGGCTCCTCAAACATGGGTCACAAATGTAACTGTGCAATACAATCAGCTGGGGAATTATCTATTTTTCTTTCTTTCCTTCATCTAGGCTGTGGCTTAAACAGACTAAATATGAAACTTAGAACTGAGGCGTTATGTATGTGGTTTAAATTTTTAGATTAGTAAGTTGTATGATATTGAGTACTTTGAATTTGGTAGAAAATAGGAAGTGGTCAGTGTAGATGGTTCCATGTACCCCTTCCTCCACTCCTTCTCCCAGGCTCCCCTTTATTAACACCCTGCATTTGCACAGTACCTGTACTACTACTGATAAGTCAATGATACCTTATTGTTAGCTAAAACCTAGAGTTTGCATCTGTCATGTAAACTTCAGGCCTGGGGAAGAAATAGGTAACAGAGACAACATTGCCAGAGCAGACGGTCCTTATCCTAGGACAACTCTCGGGGCCCAGGCCCACACAGATCCCAGCCCCAGCCCTGGAGGAAACAATATCACAGGACACAGCCCCAGAGTTCAAAACATGTTCCTTTTTCATCCTACCCATTTCTAGGATTTAGGTGTTGGCAAGCATGTGGTAGCCTCTGAGGGAGGGATTCTCCAAGTGGGGCCCTGAGGCCATCAGGATCACCTGGGAGCTTGTTAGAAGTTAACTTCCTAGCCGGACATGGTGGTGCATGCCTGTAATCCCAGCACTCGGGAGGCTGAGGCAGGAGGATTGTTGTGAGTTCGAGACCAGCCTGAGCTACAAAGTGAGCTTAAGGCCAGCCTGAACTGCATAGTGAGACCCTGTCTCAAAAAGACAAAAAAAAAAAAAAAAAAAAGAAGTTAACTTCCTGGCTAACTCCCTTGGTTTTCTTTTCATTCTAGTTAATTTCTAGGGCTTCCCCATCAAAACCCACAAGCTTTGACCACTGCCCACCATCACATATCCCCCATTATAGTGTCATGCGGAATACTTCCCTAAAATCCCTGCTGCTCCTTCTGCTCCTCCTCCCCAAACCTGGCAATCCCTGGCTTCCTACTGTCTCCATAGTTTTGTCTTTCCCACAATGTGCAGTTGGAACCTAGTAAACTTTCAAAATATGTGTCAATGTGATAGGCAAAAGTGTGTTTTTGTTTTGATTTTTATGTTCTGAATCAATATTATTAGAGAGGTTCAACCTTTTCCCAGTGTATTTATACATTTTGAAGTGAGCTGTGAATTAGTTGTTTTTTCTGTTGGGTAGTTAAGCTTTTTAGGTTTTTGGTTTGTTTTGGTTTTGTTTTGGCAGTACTGGGGATTGAACTCAGGACCTTGTGCTTGCCAGGCAAGCACTTCTTATTCTACTGAGCTATCTCCCTGTTGTTAAGCTTTTTAAAACTGACCATTAAGAACTTTCTTGTGTCTAGGAAATTAGCCCCTTGAGATCATATATGTTGTAAACGTTTTTTAAAAATGTGTCTTTGACTTTGTGTAGATGACTTGCTATTCTTTGCGTCTTTGTTATTGTCAAATGTACCTTTCTTGTGTTTTCTAGTTGCTAGACAGCAGTTACTTTCAAGTGCTTGCTGTCCAAGAACTATTGTGTGTAGAGGATCCCTGGGTGAGAATCATTTTCATGTTAAGAGGAGATACACTGGGAACACAGAGGAAGGTTTATCAAGTATTTATAAGTGGCCACAAACCTGAGTAAAAGTGAGTTAGGCATAGACAAGTAATTTCTTGGCTTATATAATGGAAACGTCTGAGCCCAGATGGATCCAGGGGATCTAAATACATCATGGAGTCAGTTTCTGTCTCTAATCTTTCTTGATGTCAACTTCTCTTCCAAACAAAGAAAGCACCTTTCCACCATGTCCCTTGAGCCCCAGTTGACACCATTCTTCCTTCCTGCAGCTCCTATAGAAACCTCACCTTCCCAGTTGTTCTAGCAGAAGTCCTGGGGTTGAGTTTCACTGACCCAATTTCAGTTAAGGACTCATTCCTGGACCCTGTAATAAAATACATTGATTAGCCAGATCTGGAGTCATGGTCCAGCCCCAGGAGTAAGGACGGGGGCTCTGCAGCTCTACCAGAACACAAAGATTGGTGGTGCCCCAGAGGAATGCATAAGACCCATGTCCCTGGAGGAGGAAGTGGGTGGAGGACAGGTCCACTCCTGCCCTGGTCAGAGATGCAGGTAGGTACAGATCCTCTAGCCGGTTACTGATGTTGTCCTTCTTGCCTTCAGAACCCCCGACTGGAGAAGCCCGTGCTACTTTCAGAGTTTTCTACCAAGATCTCTCGGGGTGAACTGGATGGGCCCATGGAGAATGGCCTCCGGGCTCCGGTCAGCGCCTACCAGTATGCACTGTCCAATGGGGATGTCTGGAAGGTGCACGAGGTGCCTGACTACAGCATGGCCTACAGCACCCCTGTCATGGCCGATGCCACCCCACCGTGGAGCGGCTTCAAGGAGCAGAGCCCCCAAACGCTTCTGGAGCTGAAACGGCAGCGGGCAGCAGCCAAGCTGCTCAGCCACCCCTTCCTGAGTACCCACCTGGGCAGCAGCATGGCCAGGTCAGGGGAGAGCAGCAGTGAAGGCAAGGCACCCTTGATTGGAGGCAGAACTTCACCCTACAGCAGCAATGGGACCTCGGTGTATTACACAGTCACCAGTGGGGATCCCCCACTCTTAAAGTTCAAGGCCCCCATAGAGGAGATGGAGGAGAAGGTCCATGGCTGCTGCCGAATCTCCTAGTCTCCTCACATAGAGGAGAGAGATGCCTCAGGGAGGGATCCCTGGAATCCGGACCAGTCCAATAGCTCTGGCTGGGGAGGCATCCGAGGGCAGCTGGGGAGAGGTGGGCTCTGCTTTCCAGAGGAACCCTGGTCTCACCTTGCACCCAGCTCTCCACAGCAGCCCCACACCCCTTGGTTCTGCTTCCTGCTGCATTGTCCGCCATCAGAAACCTAGTGGCCTGCACTCATTCTGCTGTCCAATCTGGGGAGGGAAGGCTTAGGATCTATTCTGGTAAAGGCTTCTTGGGACCAGTCTCTCTCTTTTCTCCCCCCTCCCCTTGCACACACATAGTGGTGATACACCTGAGCTGGGAAGTAGCTAGAACTAAAATGTGTGGGCTGTTTCCAAAGGGATCAAGGTGAAGAAATCTCAGCACCACTGCCATGTGGCTCTAACAGGCAAGGGCCTGGCCCAGTTGAGACCTACACACCTGCTTAGGGTCCTCCTGGGCCTTGGAGCACCATCCACCTAGCAAGGACAAGAGGTTCTCTCTGTTTTTGAAAGAGCCAGAAATCTGTGTGAGTGAGGTGTGACATACATAGGACCTGCAGCTTTGCTGAGAGCTGCCTTCCCACTCACATCAGGAGGCAGGAGCTGTACAAACCACTCAGGGGCCACAAAACACAGAGGTAGGAGAGGGGTGCAGCAAAGACAGTCTTTCCAAAATTTCATTTGGTGAAACCATTCCTTTAGCTTATAAAGTCCAAGTAGGAGGAAACTAAATTTGCCTTCTGTGATGGTTTCTCATCAGGTTCCACTGGCTAGTGTTGGAAAAAAAAAAAAAAAAAAAAATGAAGCCCAGTGAGGAGCTTCTGTGGGAGGCCTTTTTCCCAGAGAGGAGGGAGCTCACTTTTGAGAACAGCACTGGTTAGCAGTGACACAGCCCAGTGCCATGGTCAGTCATAGCAAGATGCAGGCTGTTTCAGTCCAGCCTGTCTCAGCCAGCCTTTTTCAGACTGAGCCATCCCAGTGAAGAGCTGGAGCCACCTGTGCCCCACCCCTCACCTCCCACATATCTTGTCAGTTGTGTGCAGAGTGAGTGCTCAGAATCCCAAGCTCTGCTTTGCCTTTCCTGGAATACTTATAGAGACAAGCTTGCCAGTTGGCCTCCATGAGTTCCTGCCTGGCCCCAGGGCTCCCAGCCTGCTTCTGCTGGTGTTATGACACCCCAAGGTGGCAAACCCAGAGTGCCCCTAGCCAGCACCCTATACTGAATCAAGGAGATCAGTGGCGGGGCTATCACCACAGCCCTCCAGCTCTGAAGCCCAGTCTCCCTGATCCTGGGGAAGGTGGACTCCTGCCTCCTCATGGTTACACTATATCATGAGCTCCTTTGAAGTTGTCCATGCAGTGGGCGCTGTCCACAGGCTCAGCCAAGATCTTCACTGTAACTATAGGCTGCAGGTTTGCTCCTTGCTCTGTGCACCTTTAATTTGTTCTGAAACTACCTCCTTAGAGTTCTGAACGGCCCCTTAGGTCCAGATTCTGAGGTGGAGAACAGATATGGGTGCCCTTTAACCTGTATGTTTCTGAGCCTACGAGAAATTGGCCCTGAATGGCACCTAGAATAGGGCAGGCTGGGCTAGAGCAGTCCCACTTGCGCCACAGCCATAGTAATAGGGTCTGCTGTTTGTCAGGCTTGGTCCTTCACTGTGGCCTTCTGTGTCCCCTATATTCCAGCAAGACCTCAATGGACCTGGCTGATGCTTTAGCAGGAGTAGGGCAGCTGGGCCAAAGGATACCCATGGTGGATGCTAGGGTCACAGAAGGTCTCCTAGCACCAGGCCATGCCCACCCCAAGTCCAGGGTAGGTACAGTGGAGAGACAGTTCGGGAGACTGAAGACGTGTGCACGCTACCTGCTACATCCCTGAGGGTGGAGTGGGTGCTCTTAATCATCTCAACCTACAGGTGAAGCATCAGATGCTCCAAAACGCACATGGGTTTAAAAGTCTTCAGCCCTGACTGGTGCCGAAATGCCCTTGGAATGACTTCAGCTACGTGCCAAGGGCAGTCACCCACACTCCAGAGACAGGGGACCTCCAGTCACAGGACCAGAAATGTGGCAGGCCTCCAGGCCGTGCCTGCCTTCCCTCTCCTCCCTGGCTCTGGGCCTTTGCTCTCCACCTAGAGAGCTGGGAATCTCAGCTGATTCCCTCCCTTACCCTGGAGGTAGCTTCTGACAGAGGCCACTCCCCCAGGCCTTTTTAGCTCAAGTTTCTATTAGGGCTAAATGTTCCCTGGTAGGGTTTCAGGGCCCTGGGGAGCCTTTCCTGGGATAAGGGATAAGTTGGGGAACCTCCAATGAATAAGCCAGGGTCGTCTATTTACTGATAACTTACAAGCACTATGTTAGGCTCTACAGATAGAGGACAGTGAGGACTGCTTTTTCCAGTTTTCATCTCTTAAGGACCAAGGGCATCAGTAGCCCTACCTAGTTCACCTGAGCAGAGCACCTTTTCAGTTTCTGGAACCCTTAGAGTATGAAACCCTTTATGTCGGAAACACTTCCATGACCACCCAAGGATAACATTTTCCATGAAATGCAGATGATTAATCTTGGGTTCCAGGCAGACACCATCGCAGGTCCATCTGGAACCTTCAGAGATAGATGCCCTGAGGGCAGTATCTTTGGGGGACAGTACAATAGCAGTCTGGGGTCAGTGTGTAGAAGAACAAGAAGTTTGCCATTTGTTGCCAAATGCATCTTTAGTTCTTAAAATTGTTGTCTTTTGCTCATTTATGACACACACACACCCCTCCCCCTGACATACCCCACATGCATCAAGGGAACCTCTGGGAGAAAGCAGTTGCTAACTGCTTTCTAACATTAAGCCTTTCCCCATAAACCAACCTCTCCCTGGTAGGTGTGGATCAAGGAGGTGGGAGAAGCCTGGGAAAGTCGACCAGATACCTAGCTCCTGCTGCAGCCTTGCCTGGTGCCAATTCTCAGCTGACTGATGAAGGCCACTTCTGAAGCAGGTGCCATAATGCTCAGTGTGGGATCTGGTCTGGTTCCCATCTTATGCCTCAAACAATTGGAAATTGGTGGCTATCATCAGATTGTGAGTTTCTGGCCAGTAGCTCAGGGAATCTGAATGAACTCTAGGCCCAGGTCAACTGAAAATTTCAGAATATAATTCTCCATCAGAGACGCAACATTAGTAAAATTGTTCTGCACTGTTTGATTGATTTCCATGGATCTATTTCCAAGAGGCTTTGAGAAGTTAATCAGAGTGTGGTCCCTATCTTGGTCCACCAGTTTGCTAGCTTTGTAATAACAGGAGACTGCTGGATCTTGATGACAGACACTGATCCTGAGCTTTCTCTCCCAGTTGCTGTCTCAGAGCAAACCGTGAGGATATGTTCAGAAAGCGGCTCCTTACAAGATGCCCAGAAGCACTGTGTGCAATCCTTGTTATTTGTAGCTTCCCCTCCCCCAGCAGAGACAAGCAAAGGATCACATGGTCAGTAGATCGCTCTGCAGACATTTGCTAGAAGCCTTTGCTAGAAGCTATAGGCCTCTCTTCTCCAGGAGTCGCTTTTTTGGTCAGAGGAGTTCTTCCCATGGGTATCGCAAGTGCCACCATGCGGGGCCTGGCTCTGCACACCTAGGAGAGTCTGCAGACCCCCAGCCTCCCACAATAATTCACCAGACCAGAAGCCACTGATGTACAGAGAACACTTAAGAAAAATGTATTTTATGTGAAAAAAAAGTTAAAACTCTGTATACTGTATCAGCAGCTTTGTGTAAAAATGGCAATCAAGAGAGTCTAATATATTTAAAACTTTTTTAAAAAAAAATCCTCATGGATCTTTGATATTGTATTGAAGTAACTTCCAGGTAGCCCCTTGCCATGCGGCAGTGGTGGGCCTCATGTCCAAGATAGGCTTTGGCCACATCCCAGAGGGGCACATGCCCCTGAGTCGCTTCCAGCTGCCAAGGCCTGTGATGGAATTTGCTGTTAAGAGTTTTTAATTAAAATTATTAAATTCCTTTTAATAACACCTGCCAGTGTGATGTTTATTGCTATGAGCTCAGCTAAACTGGGATAACTTTAATTTGCAAAAGGGTGGTGCTCGAGATGGAGGGTGGGTCCTTGCCTTCACTATAGTGGGTTCTTCCAGTCAGCCACTGAAGTAGAAGGAGCCCTGGAGGCTCAGACATGTGGCTGATGCTTCTCTAGATTGGAGGATGGTTAAAGATTGGGACAGAAAAAAAAGTTAGATGGAGTTAACTTCATCCTGTCAAATATTCCTTTTGAAACTATATGATGCCCACCTATAGCATATCAAGGTGTGATCAAAATATACAATGACTTTAAATTTTAAACATGATTACAGTAAAAGACACATTGCTATCATTGTCCCTCAAGCTACTCCCCCTCACTTCAAACACGCATTCCATCATTCTCGCTACTTTCTGAAGCATTGTGGAAGTCTCTTTCATAAGTGTGCTTACAAGGTCTGATCAAAACATGGTGAATGCTGCTGTGGAGTCCCACACGATAGAAAGGCAGGCTTATAAAAATATTCTGGGGTGTGCTCATCCGTCTTGTTCCCTGAATCTGGCACCATGTAACATGTGGCTTTTCCTCAAAGTCAGAGTGCTCATGAAAGATGAATGTGTTCAATGGATTCAGCACAACCACAAGGGCTACTAAAGACATGAAAGAGAACACAAGAACTGCTTCAGAAAGTGGCGGGTACAGTGCAATAAATGTGTTCAAAACAAGGGGGAACATTTGAGAGTGATTACTGCAATGTATCTTTTACTATAATAAACTCGACAAATTTACATATTCACTGTTTTTATCACACCTCATATATAGCAAGGGAACTCTCTTCCATTCTTTATTTTTTTATATTTTCTTATATTTAAATTTTAATTAATACATTGTACATTGTTATCTTCTTAGTGGTTACCCATAATATAAGAAGCAGACAGGATATCCTGTCCAGACACTATTAGTATAAATCTTCTCATTGAGTTAAGCTAAAGTAGCTGTATATCTATCCTAACTATCCTGTATGTACAAATACAAAATGGTCCTTCCTTTGTAACCTTTTTTTTGATTTAGTCCCATCAGAGATGGGTATTCTATTGGCATCTAAATACTGTAGGTGTGTGAATTCAGCAAAACAATCCAACACAGTCCAGCAGTCCACAATAGTAATGGGTTATCTGCAGAAGTTGTTGAGTTGAGCCTTTCACAGCTCAGCATATTAATATGGCTTTACTTTTTCTCTGTTCTATTCTTGAATTGCACTGATTTGTCCTGTGCCTTGTCTTCCTCATGTAGCTTATGGTGGGAAAATGCAATACCTCACCATACACAGCATCATTCTCACTTTTTACCTTGGGTAAAGAGCCATAGATAAGTATTGTGGGTGTTCAAACACAGACCACAGATTTATTCTCTTCCCATGTAGAAGATCCTTGGCATCTTGAAAGAGGATGCAAACTCTTACATGCTGGATGCCAGACTAGGAACACAGAAGGCCCCACACTTAAGTCTGAAGAACTTCACAAACAAGCAAAGGAAGGGGAAAAAATGCGAAGAGGAGAGACGTCTTAGCAGTAGGATGTATTCATTCTTTTAAAAATGAAGTTTTCTGGCTGCTAAATAATAATGGTGACATTCACATTTAGGAAGTGCTTTACAGTTGTACATAGGCCCTGTCATTTACACAAAGAAAATGAAGCATGTAAATTTACTGCTAGCTTTAGCATTGTAAAAGGGGTTTTACTTGAGAAGGGATATTATCCTGATTAGAGATAATTCAAGAAAGAACTAGAGGAAAACTGGAGACAACAAATATAAACTACTGGTTTAGTTTTAGTTGCAAAAGTGAACAGAATTTGTAGAGATAGCTTTAGAAGGCTGGAGGGATAAGAGGGTTATCTTAATAACATGCTCATATGCTATTAGAAATGAATCAATTAAGAAAGTTTGGTGCTGGCAAGATAACTCAGCTGAGTTAAGTGCCTGCTCAGGCAAGCTTAGGCAAGCACAGGAAGCACGGTTCTATCCTGGCACCATATGCTGAACCTGCCCTGCCCCCTGGGCTGGCTGAGCAGGCCAGAGCCTGGGAGGGCACAGTGGCATATGCTTGTATCCCCAGCGTTGGGGAAGCTGAAAGCAGGAGGATCTCCATGAGTTCGAGCTGCATAGTGAGACCCTGTAACAACCAAGTACATTTAAAAAAGAAAAGAAAAAGTTCGGGAACCAGAAGAAAGGAAAGAATTTCTGGAGACATTCAGGTTTGTAGTCATTAGGTGGTATGGATACTTTTATGGCATGTAAGATGCAGATAAGTTGGAAATCAGACATGGGCAAGGTCTTGAGTTAGCTGCAATAGTCACTTGTGGCCTGCTATCTCATTCAGGGTCCTCCAAAGAAGTTCCCTTTTGGGCATCTAAGCTGTTACCAATCAGCTGAGAGTTCTTGCTCCACTTGTGTAGAAATTGCAAGTTGGGAAAATGTAGCTCTTTTTGTATTAAAGCCCAGGACGTTGAAGGCCAGCAGCTATGAACTCTTTTGGGGTCTTTGCTACTTGGAACCAACAACTGCCAGCAGGCCTCAGGAATCCTTCCGGTTATCAAAGATGGCAGCTCCAGACAACTCTCTATTACTCACTCTCATCCTCTGGCTCCTAGCTACCTACCTTCAGTGTTACTGTCCCCGGGGGCTGGCTGCTTTCCTAGCCAACATTCTTTGATGCAATCACAAATCACTAAAAAAAAAAAAAAAAAAAAAAAAAAAAAAAAAAAAAAAAAAAAAAAAAAAAAAAAAAAAAAAAAAAAAAAAAAAAAAAAAAAAAAAAAAAAAAAAAAAAAAAAAAAAAAAAACAAACAAAAAACCAAGAACTATGCCATTTGGAAGAGGCTTTAATAGGACTTCATGCTGTAGGTTAAGTGCATAGATTGAATTTGCTAAGGAGGTTGCTAGCATAGAAAAATAGATGGGCTTATGCACACACAGTGTCACTCTTTCTGTTTGGTCCTGGGTAGGAGAGGGGTTTTCTGTGGCCCCAACTGAGGAGGACGGCAGGGCGGAGTCATCTGGGATAGGTCACAACTGTGGAGGCTGCAACCGAAGCAGATCTCTCCTAGAGTAGCAGTGATGGCGCCAGAAAAACCACGAATGAGAAAAGAAAAAGAGAAGCGTCTAATTTAAGTGACTATCATGATGGTATTTTTTTTTTTAAAGAACGAACGATTGCGTGCATGCTCTCAGGAAAAGCGCGGTCAGTGTGCCCACGAGCAAGCGCCGCCCTGTCAGCTCTGTCTGGATCTCACTGTGCCTGGCCTCCCAGGGCGGTGCTATTTGGCAGCCGGCAGAGGGCGCACGGGAATGGCCAGGGTGGCCCGCAGGGTCCACTGTTTTCTCTAGCCTGACTGCGCAGAGCTGTTTCCAGAAAGTCGGGAGCAGTAATGGCCAACACGGGCAAAAAAAGGCCAAAGTTAAAATCCGTTAAGCAAACCACAGTAAGCGAGGGTTGAGAGACCCCGTAGCCAATTCTGCCAATAGCATTCAGGGGGCGTGGCCGGCGAGGCTGTTCCATCACCTGGCTCCACCATTGGGAGGAAGGCAGCCAATGGGAGAGCCGAGGGAGAGTGGCGTGGCCAATGGCGCGGGCCGGTTTGATTCAAAGGTTCGTATAAAGCGGCCGGTAAAGGGATCCGGCCAGACGTAGGTTGGGTTGTGCCCCACGATGGCTCTGCGGCCTGAGGTCCTCGACGAGCTCCCCGCCTTTTGTCTGTCGCCGTGCGGGCCGCCCAATCCCGCCGAGCTGTTCAGCGAGGAGCGGCGCCTGGCCCTCGAGGAACTGGTGGCGGGCGGCCCCGAAGCTTTCACGGATTTCCTGCGGCGCGAGCGCCTGGGCCGCTTTCTGAACCCCGACGAGGTGTGCGCCGTGCTGCACTCTGCCCAGCGGCCCGGAGAGGAGGGCGCGGCGGCGGCGGCGGCGGCCGAGGAGTCGTTCGGTTCGTCACACGACTGCTCGTCCGGCACCTACTTCCCCGAGCAATCCGACCTGGAGCCGCCGCTGCTGGAGCTCGGCTGGCCCGCCTTCTACCAGGGCGCCTACCGCGGCGCCACGCGCGTCGAGGCGCACTTCCAGCCCCGCAGCGCCGGTGCCGGCGGCCCCTACGGCTGCAAGGACGCGCTGCGCCAGCAGCTCCGCTCGGCGCGAGAGGTGAGCGGCCTCGCCGGGCTCCGAGGTCCGCCTCGGCACCAGATCGGACCAGAGACCCTCTTCACGAGCTAGATTGAGGGCTACCGGGAGGCGGGCCGGGCCTGGCCTACAACTTCCTTCCTGGGTGCCCTGCTTTCATGGACCCGGGCCCTCCACTCGCCCCATTCTGCAGGTCTCTCTCGGACCCCGGATCCCCTTGGTTGTTCGAGGAGTTTCTGTCCACCCAATTGTGCCTTAGAAATATCAGTAAAGGGGCTGTGCGGGATAACTCAGTTGTTGAAAGCGCCGCTTCAGCTAATGCAATCAGGCTCACAGGGCTGCGGTTCCATTGCCAGCTCCAGATGCGGCAGCAGACCTGCCCTTAAGGCAGTATGAAGTAGGAAAGAAAGAGAGAGAGAGAGAGGAAGGAAGGAAGAGAAGTATCAGTTAAAACCAAGCTGGATGGCAGAATTATCCCAAGCCTCCAATAATATGTTATCCCACTTTCAGAAGTTTCTTGGACAAAGTACAAAAGAGCGTCTGATCTAGGGAAAAATTCCTGAAAGATGGGCTCTGGAGACAGTTGTGGTGCTTTGGGTATAAGTTATTGCTAATTTACTCTACCAACGTGTTTATTTTAGAAAGCAGATCAATACAGTAGTGGCAAAGTGACAGCCCTGTCTAAATCTTTGCTTACTGCCAAAGGCTAAATGGAAAGTTCTCCTTGGGGGAGAAGAGAGTTGTTGCTTTCATATACTGGGGCTGTTACAGGTGACAGTGACCTCCCAAAATGCAGACACCCCTTCATTGGATGGGTGTCTATTTATGGTGGATTTTGTCCTGCTGTCTTAATGTGGCATAGCAGGAGGTCTTGGCCAACTGCCAGCAGGGTGCTGGGCTCCAGGGAGTAGGAAGGCGAATGAAGGTGGATGTGGCAATAGTTTCTTTAGTCTGGAGCCAAGGTCTGTGCACTTGCTGACTGGCAGTGCTCATCTTCCTGGCCCTCAGGCTGTGCCAGGGACATGGCAAGCAAAGCCCTGAGCCACTGAAGGCGTCTGTACATTGAAAATAAGCCTGAGTTCCTGATGGTGTTCTTTGCCTGATGGAGTTGTAGTGGGAGAAGACACAGAAGGTGTCGACTTTGGCTAGATGGGTATCACCCTTGTGTTGCCTTGGGTGGACTTAAGGTCCTTTTGAAGCTGCAGACGTTTCACTTACAGGTTCATAAAGTTAAAGATGGAAAAGGACCAATTGCTGGTGTAGGTTTGAGTTCCTCAAGCTCTCCTCCAGGAGGCAAACTTGAGCCCTTGGAACTTGTGAGAAGTAAGAATAGGTCTCCATAAAAGGCAGAGATAGTGCTGGGTGTGGTGGTGGTGGAGGCTTGTGGTTCCAGCAGTCCCAGCACTCAGGAGGTAGAGGCAAGAGAATAATTGGGAGTTTGAGACTAACCTAGGCTACGAAGTAAGCATAAAGCCAGCTTGAACTGCATAGTGGGATCCTGTCTCAAAAGGAGAAAAAAAAGAGAGAGAGAGAGACATAGATTGCCCCTCTCTAAACTTTAATGTTCGTGATGGGTCTGTGGAGCTAGAAGTCAGGTGGAAAAACTGTAAACTGCTGGCTTTAGGAGAGTAAAGGCTGGGCTCACTTTGCCTTTCTCCTGTCCCACAGGTACTTTGTGGTATGTTCCTTTCTGGATAGAATGCTTACGCTGTTCTGTGCTCTAATTTTGTTAACACACTTTTCTCTCCTAGGGTCTATATTAGAACTCTGAGCAGTTTTAACTGAGAGAAGTAGTACATTATCTTTAAATCCAATGCATATTTTGCATGTATCTAACACATGCCAAGTTCCTTGTTTATTCAGTGCCCCCTGTGAGTGTATCACTACCACAGATGGGGCAACAGGGAAGTTATGATCCTTGTCTGTGCTTCAGAGTGGACACTTTGGGTTGGGGACACAGCTCAGTGGCATAAGTGCCTGACTGGCATGCACAAGGTTCTGAATTTGATCCCTGGTACCACAAAAAAAAAGTGGACACTTCGCTAGTGGGAAGGCATGACAAGGTTACTATTGGCAGTGAAGAATGGCTGAGAGAAAGTCTCGGGAGTGGTGGTGGCCTTGGAGCTGGATCCCGAAGATGGATCCAGAGGATGAATGGAGCTTGCCCAGTGGGTAAGGGCCAGGTTTGGCATATTTGGAGACAGCCACATTCTCTACAGTTGGAGCAGAAACAGTATGGAGGTTACTGGTAGGACGATCTGAGGCAGAAGATAAGAGCTCTGCATTCTACTGAAGGGGAAAATGGAGAGATTGGAGTTTTAGGAAAGAGGGGCCATGATGATTGGTGTCCTGAGTGGTAATTCTTGTAGGAGCATGGAATGGAATGGGTTCAAGAGGAATGAGACTTGTGTCCAGGGTTGCTGTAAGGAGGAAGCCAGAAAGATCTGTGTAGGAGTAGAAGGTCTGTGCTAAGACAGCACAAGTATGAAGAGTTGATAGGAATTGATGAGTAGATAGGCTACAAGAGAAGGCGCAGGAGAGGGAGGTATAGGCACAATGAGGACTGAGATTTTATCATCTTGAGTAGGCATCTATGCTCCTCAACTGCAATACAGGAAGGAGAGTACTGTTGGAGTCAAGGGTAGGTATGAGTTGGACTTGAGACAACATGCTAGGACTTGAGACCATCTCTTCTGTAGACAAATAAATAATCTTACTCTCTGCCAGATGTTATCCTAAGTAATCTCAAAGCAGGTGCAAATATTACCTGCACTTCACAAGTGATAGGACTGAGGCAGAGAGAAGCTAAGTTGCTGAGAGGTCGTGTAGCTAGGGAGCAGTGCTTGTTCCCTGTGGGGAGGAGGCGCTGTCCTTTTCCTCAAGGAGCTCATCCCCAAGTAAACAGAGGCTTATGGTAGGAAGGTAAGAGAGGACTGAGCTGGTGATCATGGGGAGCTTGGTTGCCTAGCTAACAAAGTTGTACTTGTGCACACAGGGGTGGCTGTGTCCCTGTGGTCACAGCCGTTGAAGTCTATTCCCTATAACAGAAGGTATGCATCTCATGTTGCTTCTAGGATGAAATGAGAAGTCTTTGTGCATCTGTATTCAGATCTTCTACACACTTCAGGATGACATGATTGAATACCTTGCAGTCTGAGTTTTTTTGCTTTAGCGGGATTATCTCATTTTACCCTTCTAACTCTTGGAACAAAACCATAATTAAGGACAGACCAGGCACCAAGAGATTAAATAACTTGTCCAAGATCAGACTGTGAAGCTCGAGCCCAAGTGTGTGCATGATTCCGAGAGTCACTGTTAATCCCTCCTCTACCCAGCTTCCTTGCTATGAGGGACATTTGGTATTTGGATAGTTTTTACTTAACAGTTTCTTAAAGGTGTAGGCTTTTGATTTCCATTTTGCATATTTTCTAAACAAGAAAATGCTAGTGCAAGGGAAAACTGGAGGGCAGGGCCCATTTTAAGACAAGGAGGCATTATTAAACAAGCAGAGATCTTCCTAGTGGGGAAGGTGTTCATGACTCCAAGGTCATATGGGTTCTAGATTTTAAGTTTTATAAATTTGTGTGCATTTTGCCCTACCTGAGGAAGGCATTCTATGTAGGAGTAGCAGGTCTGTGCTAAGACAGCACAAGTAGGAAGAGTTGATAGGAACTGGTGTATTTTATATCTGACACAGAGAACTATGTGTGAGTCACTGGTGGGTGAATACTTGCAATTTCATATGAAGGACCCCATGAAATGACCCAGAGAGAGAGGACCAGGCTTGCTGGGGTAGGATCACACCCAGGTGTATACAACTTTATTTGCCTTCCCTGAAAAGGGGTGAGTACTAACCTGGATTTTCAGGTGTCCAGACACAAGTACAGGAAAACAGGATCGCTTGGAACAACAGGGGAGGACCTCGTCCTGATATTGCAACCTGATAGGATGATTCTGGGATAAATTTGATCCAGCAGCTGTCTGGCCACTCAGAATCATTGAGGGCTTTAGACACATAAAGAATGTTCAGGAACGACTGGGTAGACCTATTGTATATGCCTTTGTTCATTCAGCCTCATGCTTTTGGAGTAGAGCAAGTGAAGGGGAAGGCAGAGCAGGAAGGACTATGAAGTGGTTTGGGTGATTCTCTCTTTCCATTCAAGTGGTATTTATACCTGGATAGACATGATGGATTGTGAATCTGCCTCCACTCCCCCATTTCAATGGACCTTTCTGAGTGAGGCATCCTGTGCCATGAGTGAGGGACACAGTAAATATAAAGTTTGACTCGAATTTAAACCAATCACTTAAGCTATCACTTTGCTGTGCTTTAGCAGAGCTTCAGGAGATACTGTACTGGACCTATTGTGAGTTTATATTTGCTTCCTAAGGAATTTTTAGGGTGATTTTGAACTATATAGGACATACACATACACACACTCCAGAATCTACCCCTATCCTATTGTATCTATTGATGAATCATTTAATTCTCTATTTTTGTGCCATCCCAGTCAGGGCTTGGTGGAGCTGTATCCCCGTCCCACCTCCTGTCCCCCCGTAACCCCTGCCAGTGCTATGTGCGCTCTGTGGTCTCTGATGATGTGCTTTGCTTTGCAGTTGTCTAGCTATTGCTTACCTTTTTTATTTTTTGAGATGGGGTCTAGCTTGGTTGCCTAGGCTGGTCTTGAATGCACAGCTTCTTGCCCTACCCTTCCTGGTAGCTGGAGTCCTAGATGTGTGCCACAGCACCCAGCATTTTTGAGCATTTGTTTTTGTTGTTACTGTTTTGTGGGACAGAAGATTGAACTCGGGGCTAACCCTGGCACTTTTAATTTTATTATGAAACAAGGTTTCACTGACTTGCCCAATGGGCCCTGGATTTGTAATCCTGCCTCACCTTCCCCAGGCTTCTGAGTGTGGGAGTCCACAGGCTAAGCCTGTCCTCCCAGGAGGTTCTGTACTTCTTAGGAGTTTCATTAGTGCCAGCTGCCATTCCTGATGTGTTTTAGTTCCAGAGAGGCCACTTCTGCTGTGATCTCATCCATGGGCATCCTTTTGATGACCCAGGCATTATTGGTGGCAATTTTGGCGTAGCTGAAGAGTCCTGCGGGAAGGAATAGCAGCCGAGGAATCTGTTGGAGGCCTCCGGTGTATAGGAGGACGTGTTGAAGGCTCTCCTGAGGTTGCTCAATTCCCTTCTGCATTACAGTGGCACCTGAGCAGTGTGCTCAGTTCCTGTCCCCAGAAGTCAGGATCAACCTAGAAAAGACTGATTTCTCAACCTCACCATTGTTGGCATTTGGGGTGGGATAATTCTTTGTAGGGGGGCAGTCTTGAACATTGTATGAGGTAAGATAAAAGAAACAAAGACTGGTAGAAAAGGAGACAAGAAAATTGTAAGAAATTGTTTTTTAAGGACTGCATCCTCGCAGGAACCAGCCAAAGTTACTAAAGGCAATGCATGTCAGTATTCCTTTGGTTAAATTTAAACTCTTACCCCACAAGACCCACCATACCAAAAATTCCTTGAGAATACTAAAAGTCCATAAATTGGCTTAGTTGAGAAAGTAAAGACCAGGAGCTTGATCCCAAGATTAAAGGAGCAGGTTGAATGAACCCTCCCAAATATTCAAATTACCTATTTTTTAAAATGTCTATGTGTGAAAAATAGGCAAAACCCCAGAGGCGGTACATTTCCCCATGCTTTCTGTCCTTTCGAGAGAGGCAAGTGTTCCAGTTCCAAGCTGCAATGCATTTCATTTCTCTCAACACTGACCCTCTGTTCATGGCTGTGTCCTCCGACTGGGTCTGATAAGCCCCCCAAGCCTCTTCCTGACTATCCTGCAAATGCTTTCTGTGCAATGAGAGCCAGAGAGCAAGAGGCCGGCTTAGGTTCCTGACTTCAGCCTCAGGGTCCTGCAGACCCCGCATGCTGAGCAGCATCCCCGGCTTCTGCTCCCTGGCTGCCCGTAGCACCCCCCACTCCAGGTAGTCCTGTCACTCACAAATGTCTCCTCAGAGGACATGAGGGAGTTACTGCTTCTTGGTCACTTCCTGTTGGGGTGATAAAAGTGTTGAAAACAAGAGTGGTGATAGTTGTGCACTTTTGCAAATGTACTTAATGCAACTGAAGTGTGCATTAAAAAAGATGGTGAGTTTATGTTTTACCACAATTTTTTAATAAAGTTGCCAAAATCACCGCTTATGATAACCCGGCCTAGAAGTACTCACTAAGGCCCCATCACAGAGTGTACCTGAGCCAGTACGGCTACTGCTTATTCCTTCCTTTTGATTTTAAAATCATTGGCACCTCTCCGTTTTTGGATTGTGATGTAATTATGCATAACATAATATACAATCTTAACCATTTTTAGTGAACAATTCAGTGGCATCAGGTTCATTCATAACGTCGTATGGATGCCACTGTCCTTTCTCCAAGCTTTTTTAGTACCCAAACAGAAACTCTAGCAAGAACTCCCCACTCCCACCTCTTGCACGTGGCACCCTCCTCCTGGCAACTACTCCTGTCACCATTTTGTTTCTCTCTTGCCCCAGGCATCCGTAAGACTAAGAAAGCTACAGAATTATTTTTATAGACATAGGATTTGTTTATGGAAAAAAATAAAACAGACCAAAATGTAGTGTGCTGGCATCAAAAAAATGTTGATGGAAATAATAACTTAGAGGGGAGTTTGTCAGTATCAAACAAAATCTTGGTTGTAATTATCCATTGACCTAATAATTCCTCTTCCGTGTATCATCCAGAGAACACACGTGCAAAAATACAAATAGTCGTTTGTGGCAGGCTGTTTGGTTCAGCAGTAATTACAATAGCAAAAACCAGGAAAGAGCTCCCATATCCATCCGTAGCGAGGATGACTAATCGGTGTGTCTCTGCATTGAGTTTCCTGTAACTAAGAAGGAATGAGGACCAGCTCTCATTCTGATTTGAAGCATCTACTACTGCACTGACCCATGCAGGGGCCACTGGCCACGTGGGACCATAAGTTTATATAAATTAAAATTAAAAAGGTTGATTTTACTGGTTCAGAAGCTTCTGAAGGATTTTTTTTTGGCGGGGGTTGGGAGTCTGGCTCAGGATGCCTTAAGGGCAGGTCTGGTAAAGCTTGAGGATCTGGGGATCAAACCACAGTATCCTGAGGCTGACTGCCTTTGCTTAAGCAGACACTTAAACAACTGATATAATGGGCAGGCCCCCCCAAAAGTTCAGAAGGATTTTTTTTTTGGCTGAAAAGTTCAGAAGGTTTTTTTTGGCTGACTCAGGATGCCTTAAGGGCAGATCTGGTAAGGCATGAGGATCTGGTGATTGAACCACAGAATCTTGAGCCTGACTGCCAATTGAGCTAATGGATAGGCCCCTTGGCTCAGAAGCTTCTGTTGGGCCACACTAACTAGTGTAGAATACTGAGAATTGTATGCTACTCTCTGTAGGGTGATGGGTTTGAGCATGTATACACACACCCATGTGTACAAATCCATATATACCTACATATACTCATTTATATCAAGAAATGAAAGAATAAACCAAAAACTAATGGAAATTATCTTAATGGGGGGAGAGAGAGGGAAAAGAAGAAAAGGTGGGGTATGGCAGGGACAGAAACCAGGTATCTACATTTGCCCTATTTTGTACATTAGATTTTGGAGTCAGGCAAATGTTTTGTATGATTACAAAATAAAAATAATACTTCAAAACTACAAGCCCCCCAAAATCTCTCTTGATGCCATTCTCTTTTTGAGAAGTCTAAGCTTAGCTGAACATGGTGGCACATGCTTGCAATCCCAGCACTTGAGAGGCTGAGGCAGGAGGATTTCTAGGAGTTTGAGGACAGCCTGAAATGCATAGCAAGACCTTGTCTCAGAAATCAATCAATCAATCAATCAAAGCCCAGGCCATCTGTGTACCATGCTGGGGTAGTATAGATCTACAGCACTGGGTGCTCAGTCCCTCAAAGGCCAGTGGAAATTGGCCCCCACTGGTGCGCCTGCCTGGAGATGCCCCCTGCCACTCTGCAGATGAACACTGTCCCATTGCACTTTTATCTGATACTTCTCGAAGTCTGAGTTTTGCTGTGTGAGCAGAATTCTGTTTTTAAACCCTAAACATTCTGGAATTAAGGCTGGCTGGTTTATTTTAAGATTTTTAAAGAAATTCTAATGAGATAGCGTCAGTTCTATTAAAATAATGTAACAAATGAGAAAATGTACACTTTAATTTTTTTTTTTTTCCCACAAGGGTCTCCAGGAGAATGACAAGGAGATTGGCTGGGTGTGGTGACATATGCCTATAGTCTCAATGTTTTGGGAGTCTGAGGTAGGAAGGTTTGAGCCCAGCATAGGACAGTTGGTGATTTAGCAAAACCCTGTCTCAAAATAAAACAAAACAAAACAAGACACAAAATTAAAAACAGCTAGAGATGTAGTTCATTCCTAAGGCTCTGGGTTCTATTCCTAATACTAGGGCGAGGAAGGCGAGGGAGAGGGGCTGGTGGTGCCATGTGGTCAGTGCAGGAATTCAGTGGCCTGGCTGCTGGCCAGGCTGACACCTGTTTGAGATTGTGCAAACTTCTGGCTGAGCTCCAGGCATGTTGTACACCTGACCTTTCTTTATAACTCTGATTGCAAAGGGAGGGAAACTGGAGTGGCCAGGAAAGGAGTGATGGACATATACTTCCTGCTTCACATAGAAGAAGCCTGAATGAGAACTGGACGAACTGGCCCCAGCTGACCCCTTGAGGTCGCACCTGCTGGTTAGAGCCCTGAGCATCCCAGAGGGAGGAAGGGCGTGTGAATCACGGACTTCAGAGCTGGAGGATGCCCAGTTTGGAGTACACTCAAGTTCAGTAGAATGATTTCCTGAGTAGCCGCTGTTGGAGGACTTTTTGCCTTTTTTTTTTTTTTTTTTTTTTTTTTTTTTTTTTTTTTTTTGTCTTTTTGAGACAGGGTCTTGCTATGCAGTTCAGGCTGGCTTTAAGCTCACTTTTGTAGCTCAGGCTGGTCTCGAACTCACAACAATCCTCCTGCCTCAGCCTCCCGAGTGCTGGGATTACAGGCATGCGCCACCACGCCCGGCTGACTTTTTGCCTTTTATCACAGTACAGCCTGTTGAACCCAGAGCCTTTACACTAAGCTATATCCCCAGGCCGTTTTGATATTGAGACAGAGTCTTGCTGAGTTGCCTAGTCTAGGCTTGAATTTTTCATTTTCCTGCCTCAACCTCCCCGAATGCTGGGATTAAAGGTATGTACCATCATGTCCTACCTTGATGGCTTTCTATATGCTAGAAGCTACTAATGACTTTTATTGAGTGAATCACCAAACAATACAGGGTAGGTAGTGTTATGTGCATACTATGGAAACCAGTATAACTTAACATGCTATAGTGTATGTAGTTGTCCAAAGTCAAGCCTGTTCACTGAACAGTTGTGCTTCCCGCAACTTTCTTGATTTCGTCCAGTTCTGCTTTATTAAGCAATACAGCTATATAGAAAAGGAATCCCAGTGTGCCAGGGAGTTCCAAAGTTTTCTTATGTTTTTTTCTGTTAATAATTTCATGGTATTATAAATTGTCTTTTGTGGTAGGTCTGATCCCAAGCACTTTATAGGTCCTCTACTGATCCTTCCATGATTTATTTCAAACTCTCACTCATTTGAAGACAGGACATTAGACTTGTCTGAAATAATGTCTCCTCTAGCACTTTTCTTATAGATGACTCTGGAGTCATACAGACCTGGATTGAAATTCCAGCTCCTGTACACTAAACATATTTTCTAGCCTCTCTCTGAGTTAGTCTCCCCTTTGTAAACTGGGGATAATAGTTAATGGAGTTTTGAAATCTGTAGAACACTTTCAAGCTTTTGTGCAGGAAAGCAAGTAGAAAATATTCCAGTGTTGGGCCTGGCAGATAGCTCAGTGGACTAAAGTGCCTGCTCAGTCAAGTGCAGCTGGGATTTGGTCCCTGGCACCACGTGCCATGCTGGTTGTGCCCCTGGGACAGGCTGAGAATGTGACTGAGAGGGCATGGTGGTGCACGCCTGTAATCCAGTGCTTGGGAGGCTGAAAACAAGAGGATCACCATGAGTCTAATCTGTGTAGTGAGACCTTGTAGACCCTGTACTAAATACATAAAAAAAAAGAATATATTCCAATGTTATGTGACAAATAATATAAAGATGGAGAATACTAGTGTCCTCTGTTTTTCAAACATGTGGGCTCTGAAGTTCCTTGGTACAGTAGATAGGCTTACAGTTTGTCACCTGACATGAAAATAGATTGGACACAGGTATGATGGCTCCAAATGTGACTGGAGAAACATAGTGATGGTATAGGGTTTGGGTAGCAGAGCAGCCACGCTGGCTTCTGTGTGGCCAGGCATTTCTCCTATAGGTACCCAGTAGCTGGGCCTGATTTGCGTATGGATACTGACCCAGGGATAGACTTAAAAGGCTCCGCATGCATAGCTCTCTGGCCCTGAGAAAGTGGGCAGGCTCCATGTGGCATAGGCTGATAGAAGGTAATACCCACAATGACTGTGGGCACTTGCTAGGCATGGGCTGCCCATCCTCTGGCTTTGTCCATCCTATCACATGTATCAGGGAATAGGTGCCACAGCTGCTCCTATGCCATCTTTGAGATCCAGGTACACTGCTCAGGCATAGCAGCAGTCCTCAGCGCAAGCACCTGCACCTAGCTGGTCCTAGAGAGCAAGACTTGGCTGGCTGGAATGGGGCAAGATCACTGCCTGGCTCAGTGGAACCTGTCCCTTCCCAGATGTGAAGAGGGCCAGGGCTAGTTCAGTTGCACAGGGTGTGAGTGGGAGAAGGCTAGAGAGGAGGAATGGGGCAGTGGTAGGGTCTTGAAAAAGGAAGGATATTGTCATACCTGCTGAAGCTTGTGTGAGTCCTGTTCCAGTGAGGTAGGTAAGCTTGTTGGATATGGCAGAGTCAGGGAAGGAAAAACCACGCCTGACCCCTTGAGAGTCCTGGGGAATGGATTTCTAAACTACAGAGTACCAAGTTAAATACCATGTAAAGAACGTGTTGTCGTGCAATTGTTTTGTTAAGTGGTGGATCTGAGTACATTTTGGAGGAATCTTGTACTTTGGCCCCTGCTCCTGGTGGCAGCCCTCTCCAACCCTGCCAGCTGGGCTGTGTTCCTTTCGGCCCTGATCCAGCAGCCCTGGAGGGCTGTCTGTTGGCCCATCACACTGTGTTATTCCTGGCTCGTCTCCTGTCTCATTAGACCCTGGGGACTGACCCACTTCCCCAGTGCCCGAAGCTGCGCCTGGCCCACGTGGGTTCACACTGTGTATTAGGAGAGTGGGAGGTCTGGGAGGCACCCCGACCTCTGGGTTTCCTTGTTAGCTTTCCCTTGTGAGCCCTACCTCATTCTTACACCTGTGTATTTAAAAGCCCTTTGTAAAGGTTTTACTGTTCCTTCTAAATCAGTTTCAACCCTCTCTGTCTGTTTTTCTTTCCCCTTTTCCTATTTTTGCTTATCTGAGTTTTTCTCTCTCCTCCTCAATCTCTCTTTCTCCCTCTTTTCCCCAGACAGCGTCCAATGCTTGGATCGTCCCTGGACCCTTCCCCTCCTCTGTGACCCTCATTGCTTCTTGCCTGGCCTGTCACAACAACTTCTATTGCTATTTTTTTTTTTTTTTTTTTTTCTTTTTGACATCTGACCTCTTGGACACTTGCTGAAGCTTGCTAACCTAAAATTTCTCCAAGCACCTGTAATGCTGTGGGTGCTGAGACACAGTGTTGGCAGAAGTGGGGCCTGTTCTCCAGCCTGTAGCCTCTTCCAGTCTATTGCTGGAGTCATCACTTTGAAGTCAGTACTCAGGCAGGGTGGGGAGAAGATTGTTGCTGCTTCCTTGGTTGGCATTCAAGGCCTTCCACTGTCTTGTTCCCTCATTCCTCTTTCCAGTACTGTCGTATGGCTCCCTCTTATGCATACTGTACGTTCCAGACAAACTGGCATGTACCCCATCATTCCCAGCCTCCACCTGTCATCATCACAAGACTTTGAGCAGGGATGCCCTTCACATCTCCATTCAGATGCACCCCCAGCAAGCTTTCCCTGCTCTTAACAAAGAGTGTTTAAGTGCTCATGGTCCATTCACCACTGCAAGGGAAGCAGCATCCTGCTTCATAAAGTGAAGCCCTGATTTCCTTGTGTCTTACAGTAGATATCATTTTGCTTTCCCAAATTCCATGTGTTGGCAAATTCTTCTTTGCTTTCTTTGTGCCTAGTGCAGGGTGAGCCCATTATATACTGATGGGGAACTGTCATTTACTGTGACATTATTACCTGATGAGGAACAGCTGTCCCGTGGTTTGCCCTGAGTTCAGGCCTTGTTCCACTGAATCCACTCAATGGCCCTAGAGGTGCTATTATATCTGTATCTCCCAGAGAAAACCAAGGCTGGGAGATTAAGCAACTTGCCTAGGGGCAGCCAGCTAGCATGTGATAGAAGTGAGTGGTGCCTGGGCTTTCCTACCTTTTAAACCACTGTTTTGTCATCCTACTGGATGGGATATAATTCAAAATAGAATGGGAGAAAACCATTGGGGCATACACATTTCTGAAGCTGGTACCAGTGCAGAAACAACACTTCGTATTTTTTTAAGTCTGTGTCCAGCAAGTTTTAGCTGCATCATTTACCAAGTATAGCTCACAGCTAGGGGCATCAAGATCAAGGAGGTGGAAAAGGCAGCAATGAGAAAATTTATCTTCCCAGGCTCCCTCATGGCACTGATTTCCCAGGAGCTGGCATTTCAAGGTCCCTGTAGATGGGACCCTGAGTTGGAGAAATGGAGATGGGTTGGCGAAAGAAAGCAAAATTGCCTCTGTCTCTGCATTTCTTCTTTAACCATGAACACTTAAGGGATAATGACTGTCAGTTACACAGTCCTGAGTCCTCCAGGGTCACAGAGATGAATGCATCTCGTTCTAGGGCGTCTGCTACATAGTAGAAGTGGTGCTTCTTATGAGTAAACAACCTCAATGCTCAGGAGAGTCGCTGTGGTGCTGAGATACAGTTTGGAGGAGAGAGAAGCTTAGGCAGCTCCCGGCTGCAGAGAGCTTCTGAACCCTGGCTTCCTTACCTTCTGCTTCGGTTTGTAGGGACTTGTTTCTGAGCTACGATGTTTCAACACCCTGCTACCCTGCCAGGAGTTAGCCTGTGCAGGGGATGATTAGAGGCTCCATGGCTGCAGCACCCTCTCTTTGAAAGTGAGGGAAGCTGGGAGTCAGCCTGTGTCTCCCCATGTGGAACTGTCTGGATAGCTCCAGTCCTGGACTGGATAAATGAATACGTGAGCGGTTAGCACGGGGTCTTCTATACCATGCACTTTATGCATCATCATTTAGGTTTTGCTGTAGACCTGTTTTGCAGCTAGGGGAACAGACAGTCACAAAAGCTGTAATTTGCCCAGCAATGCATAGTTGAGAGGCAGCTGTTAGTGGTAATGTGATGCTGAGTATGGAAAAATCAATTAGCGGGCACAGGTGGAGCCACACTGCTGAGGAGCCAGAAAGGACTGATCTGAGCATAAGGAAATACTTCCATGCTCTTATTGGCTTGCACTGTGGACAGCTGTCAAAGGACTGTGAGGATCACCTTTTGCTGGGGAGAGAGCAGAATGGTAACCCATGCAGGGCTAAGGAGGCAGAAGATAGAAGAAGCCATGTGTCCCATTTGCTCATTGTAATCATGAATTGGTTGTGAGGGGTGTTGACCATTCTAAAGCATACTAAAAATAAAAATCAGAGCTAGGTGTGGTGGTACATGCCTGTAATCCCAGCACTCTGAGAGGCTAAGGTAGGAGGAACAAAAGTTCAAAGCCAGCCTGGGCAACTCAGTGACTTAATAAGAGACCTGGTCTTCTTCATCATCATCATTATTATCAAATTTTTTAAAAAGACCTGGCTCTGTAGCTCAGCATAAAGGCTCTAGGTTTAATTCGCAGTATTGGGGAAATAAATCAAAAGTTGAAATCACCCCTGCATATAAATATATGCAGACTGTATATTTAGAGGATGATCCATCTAGTAGGGGCCTCAGAGAATCTAAACTGCTGAGGCTAAGTGTGAAGGCAGGGGAGGTACCACAGATGAGAGGGTGTTGGTCCAGATCCAGACAGCTCACTGGTCTGAAGCCCGAAGGAGGAGAGTTTCGAGAAGGAGCACAGATGGAATGGAGCAGGTTCTTAGGCAGGCAAGGCAGTGGTTTATCTATCTGTTTTTAAGAAGTTCAGTAGAGGAGAGCAGTTGGAAGCCAGCTGGGCCAAGTCAAGATTTGTAGGATCCAGGGGCTTGGGCGTCTGGGACTTGGGAAATAGTCCATGGGGAAGGGAAAAGAAGAAGACAGGGAAGAAGGGTGATTGCAGGCTGGGATTCTTTCCCAGCTCTGCGATGGCTCCAGCATTCAGACAGCGCACCATGAGGTGATGTTCCTGTGACCTGACGGCTTGTCCTCTGCTCTACCTTCCCTATAGGTGATTGCTGTGGTGATGGATGTTTTCACGGACATTGACATCTTCAGAGACCTGCAGGAAATATGTAGGGAGCAGAAAGTGGCTGTGTACATCCTTCTAGACCAGGCCCTGGTCTCCCACTTTTTGGACATGTGCATGGACCTGAAAGTTCATCCTGAACAGGAAAAGGTTAGTGTGGCACAAAATTTGCATGTTTACCCCAATAAATATGACAGAGCTTCTGGGATTTTTGAGTTGGTTGGTGATTGTGTCCTCCCTTTACAAGTGAGGGTACTGAGGCAGGGAGCATAGTCATTTTCCTAGAGTCTTAGAGCAAACACTGTTGACTTTCTGATTCGCAAGTATTGACCCAAGGGAAATGAAAGCATAAGTCCACACAAAGCCTTGTGTATGGATGTTTATAGGAGCATTAGTCACATTGGCCAAAGGATGGAAACAATCCAGTGTTCATGAGCTAACAAATGGATCAACAATATGTTGTCTATTCATACAATAGAGTATTAGTCAGCTGCCAAAAGGAATGAAGTGTGGAGCTGAAAACATTATGCTAACTGGAGGCAGCCAGTGATAAAGCACCCCTTTTTAGATTCCATTTATAGGAAAGACAAGAGTAGAATAGGGCTATCAGTAAAGACAGTAGTTAGACTGCATCGGGGCTAGAATGCGGGGGAGTGGAGAGAAGGGTGGGGTGATAGCTAAGGGGTACAGACTGTCTTTTTAAGGTGATGAGAGGGCTCTCAAATTGTCTGTGAGGGTGGTTGCATATATCCATGAATATCCATGAAAACCACAGAATTATACACTAAAGTGGGTGAATTGTATGGTATGTGAATTACATCTTGATTAAGCTGTTGAAAAGAAAAGAAGTGTTGGTCCAGCTGCCAAATGTTGGCCTCTCTCCCTCTCCTGTGCTATCTCCTGAATGGACAAAAGCCAGCACCACAGCTGCAGGCCTGGGGCTGCTGGGAAGTGGCTGCTCAAGCCAGTGGTTCCAGAAGGCTCCACTTCAGTGGTCACCACTTGCCGAGCTCTGTCCTGGGCCCTGCTCAGGGCTCTTGACAAATGCTATGTTGTCCTCAGCAGCCATGCCATGGAAGAGCCACTGCCTTGATGTTTTAGATCAGCAAATGGGAACAGAGCCCAGGTACACTCAGTACAGAGAAGCAAGCTGGGATTCGTCTCAGTCTGTCTGCCTCCACCCCGTGTGCATGATCTCTGTCCCTTGCTGCTGTTCATTAAAAAATTAAACTTTATATCCTTTTCTCTGGCCATGAAAATAAATGCAGGGCTACATAGCTGGGTATGGCAACACAAACTTAAAATCCCAGCTGCCCAGGAGACCAAGGCAGGAGGATCATAAACTCAAAGGTAGCTTAGGAGGGCCGGTGGGAAAACTCAGTGGACTCGGTGCCTGCTGAGGCAAGAGCAGGGACGGGGTTCGATCCTCAGCACCACATGCCACTCTGGCCTTGCCCCAAGGTGTGCTGAGTCTGCCACTGAGACCTGGCGTGGTGGCACACACTACTGGGGAGGCTGAAAACAGGAAGATCCCTTTGAGTCCGAGCTGCATAGTGAGACCCTATACCAAATATTTAAAAAAATAAAATAAAACAAAGGCAGCCTGGGTAACTTAGCCAGATCCTGTGTCAAAATAAAAAAAAAGATCCATCTTAAAAGTGAAAAATAAGGGGCCAGGGAGATGGCTCAGTGGAATAAGCACTTCCCTGGCAAGCGCAGGGCCTGAGTTCAAACCCAAAAATTAAAAAATAAAAAAGGCCTAGGAAGGTGGCTCACTATTAGAGCACTAAGGGGTTCTGTCATTATGACCACAGGGAAAAAAGTCTACACAGCTTAGCTGGCTTGGTCTCTTTAATGGAAACAGGCAAGAAAAATAGTCATATTTTTACAGAATTCATTTTTTTTTAGGGTGAAGATTTTTTTTATTTTCCATAATTTATTGAAGAACAAATAGCAATGAGACAGTTTCAAATCAAAGTAGTAGAACAGATTCAATAATTAATACATTGCATATTTAGTTTGCAACATTTTGGCTATTTAACTTCTCCCTGGCTCTTGTTTCCTCTAATGAAAAAATAGAGGATCAGATTTAATGACGTAGTTACCAACCCATCACTGGTAGAAGTTCATGATGGAGATGGGATTGAGACTTACGAGACTGAGAGAAATGAGAGAGCCATGTTACTCAGCAATCAGTTTAAAGATGAGGTCAGGAGAAAGAAAAACGGCCAGAGATGGCGCGGTGTGCTCTGTAAGTGAGCATCAGCTCGTGAGTGCCCCACCAGAGCCAGGGAGGGAAACCGACAAGTCAGGGTGTGACTTTAAGGCCCTCTCTATAATTAAGAATGTGTTAGCAGCAGAAAAGTCACAAAATAGGTCTAACCCAACTTCAATCCATTGATTGGCTATGTTTTATCTATTAGGTAGAAACCTAGGAGGATTTTACTGGTTCAGTTGTCCACTAAATCATAGCAGACAGAGGTGTGGCTGTCCTGGTCATCCAGTCCACAATAGTAGTTTTAAAAGAGGTCTGGAGCCGGGCGTGGTGGCGCATGCCTGTAATCCCAGCACTGGGGAGGCTGAGGCAGGAGGATTGTTGTGAGTTCGAGACCAGCCTGAGCTACAAAGTGAGCTTAAGGCCAGCTTGAATTGCATAGTGAGACCCTGTCTCAAAAAGACAAAAAAAAAAAAAAAAAAAAAAAAGAGGTCTGGGGCTGGAGAGATAGCTCAATGGGCTAAGCACTGTCTGGCAAGCGCAAGGACCCGGGTTCCATCCTTAGTACTGCATGCTGTGCCGGCTCTACCCCTGGGCACAGTGTGCCAGCCACTGACACTAGGTATGGTGGCATACACCTGCAATCCCAGTGTTGGGAAGTCTGAAACAGGAGGATCACATTGAGTCCCAGCTGCATAGGGACTAAATATGTACTAAATACTGTACTAAATACTTTTTTTTAAAAAGAGGTCTGTTCCTCTGGCTGCCTCAGCATGTAGGCTATGTTAACTTCCCTGGTTCTCCCACCCAAGCACATCTATGCTGCTAAATCTGTGCCTTACTGAGTGAGGGCTGACTTCTCCCACCCTGGGCTCTGTGGATGGTTAAGTGCCAGGTTGTCTGGTCTACACATGCAAAGGCTCAAGAGCTTTGGCCTGCACAGCCTTCAGACAGCTGTTAAGGGAAAGATGCACAAAGCCACCTAAGACTGCCCATTGTGGTATTTTTATGCTTTGTCTTATATGTTGATCCTTCCACTCATCTTCCTGCCCTCCAGGAAGCCCTCCTCCTGCCAATTCTGTGTGTACTTCTCTGAAATCCATTAGTTTTTAAAAAAAGTTATCTAAGGGGCCAGGAATATAACTCAGTGGCATAAGTGCTTGCCTGACAAGTGCAAGGCCCTGAGTTCAATCCCTGGTACCACCAATCAATCAATATAATTTTAAAAAGTTATCTTAAAATAATTTGAAGACAGGCTGGGGAGATGGCTCAGTGGAATAAGAACTTCCTTGGCAAGTGCAAAGGTCTTGAGTTCAATCCCCGGTTCTGCCAAAAAATAAAATATAGAAAAATAATTTGAAGATGTACAAATAAGTTGCAAAATAGCATTTAGAATTCTTGCATATTCTTTACCCAAATTTTCTGAATGTTAACAACATCTTATGAACTCCTGGACAAAAAACAAAACAAAACAAAATAGGAAATAAGCTTTGTATAATACTATCTAATCTATAAGCTTTCTAGGATCATACCTTGTGTTTAGCTGTCAAAATCTCCTCAGTTCCTTTTACTGTGAAATTGTTGAGGCTGGGGAGATAGCACAGTAGCTTAAGTACCTGCCTAGCAAGTGCAAGGTCCTAAGTTCAATCCCCGGTACCCAAACCAAACAAAAACAAAACAAAACTCGAATCTTGGGCCAGCAAGATAGCTCAGTGGTCTAAAGTGGCTGCTTAGGCAAACTTAGGCTGGTGCAGGGGACTATGGTTCTATCCCTAGCACCTTATGCTCTGCCAGCCCCACTCTTAGGGTGGGCTGAGCCGACAAACACACACACACACACACACACACACACACACACACACACACACACACACACTGCCCATAATTTGAAGTTGTTCTTCCACCTTTCTTCTTTGTTCTGCTTTTTATCTTTCAGGTTGTGATGCTTTTGAAGAACACTGGCTAGTTTTCTGTAGACTGTGGGTTTATCTGAGACCATTTGATAAGAATACTACTGAAATGATAGTATATTACCCCAGCTTTTATTTTGAAATAATGATAGATTCAGAGATGCTAAGAAGTGAGAAAAGTTCTGTGTCCCTGTTACTCAGTTTCCCCAGTGGCTATATTAATGTTAGATGACCAACAGTGCAGTACCAACCCCTGGAAGCTGACAGTAATGCAGTTAGTGTGTACGGACTCTGGGTCTTTTCTCTCCTGTGCACATTAAAGCGTAGAGCTGTTTGTCACCTTGGCGATCTCCCACGTACTACACTTTATGATCCCCCCTCTTTCCTCTCCCTCGCCACTGTTGTTTTTAACCCTGTCAACCTGTAATGTTTTCCATTTCTATCATTTTGTCTTCTAGGGTCTGTTACATAAATGGACTCATACTCTGTATGACTTTTTAATGTTAACCTTTTTCACTCAGTGTGGCATCCTTAAAATCTAAGATGCTTCATGAATCAGTAGTGTGTTCCTTTTTATCATTGAGTAGTATCACATAGGTTAACCGCTCACCTTCTGAAAGACATTTAGATAGTCTTAAAGTTTTATTATAAAGGGTTGCTACAGATATTCTTGTAAAGGTTATTTTTTTGTCATTTTGACACAGGGTCTCACTATGCAGTTCAGGCTGGCCTTAAGCTCACTTTGTAGCTCAGACTGGTCTCGAACTCACAACAATCCCTCCTGAGGCAGGAAGAGCACAAGTGCTGGGATTACAGGCATGTGCCACCATGCCTGGCTTCTAAAGGTTTTTGGATAGACATGAGTTTTTGTTTTTCTGGTTGAGGTCAGAGCTTGTTGTAGATTTTAAATTATTCGGTTATTTTTCTCTCTCAAACTCTAGTCCTGAGACCAACGACCATGCAACATATGTCCATCATCTCAGGGCCAGGTGCATAGTAGGGGCTTTCTATGTGGAATGAATGAGAGCTATACAATAATCCTTAACAAGGGCTGGCCAGATAGCTCAGCAGACTAAAGCACCTGCTTAGGCAAAGTGCAGTGGCCAGGGTTGGATCTGGGGCACGCTGAGATGGTGATTGAGACTGGGTGTGGTGGTGTGGGCCTTCGTTCCCAGCAGCTGGGTGGCTGAAAACAGGAGGATCACTATGAGTCTGATCTACATAGTGAGATCCTATAGACCCTCTCCTAAAAAAAAATCCTTAACATTTAATTTGAATGTGTAAGATTTCTAACTATATAGATCCTACTATGTTCTAATCTTTGGAGAATGCATTGTTGTAAACTAGGCATGGTGGTACATGCATGTACCCCTAGTGTTCTTGAAGACTGACAGGAAGAGCACAAGTTTGACCCCAGACTGGGAACATAATGACTTAGTCAAGATCCTGTTTCAAAAATAAAAAAGCAGATTGTTTTTACTATTCTGTATACCATTGTGTATATGTTTTACACATATCATTTTACATGAATGTATGCATACACATGCATAGAGTGTATTGCTAGTGTGCTTTTTGATAAATAGGTACTTGTAGAAGATGGAACCCTGTTGAGTAAGCACCATGCGAGGTATTTGTGGCTTAGCAGTCCTCTGTTAGAGAAGGCTTATACTCTGTTGCTTTCGTCAAGCCCCTCAGGAAGTGAGGTTCTGCTGAGTTCTTCTTAGTGATGCCATTCAGCAAAGTAGGAGAAGCACCAGCCTAGCTACACTATTATTTATTACTAGCATCTTTTCTTCCACTAAAGCATCCTCTGCTTTTTGTTTCAAAATCATTTTTTAGATTCTGTTAGTCTCCCAAAGAGGTGAGCCTTTCAGAGCACAGGTACACATGAAATAAAGGTCTCAGAAGTAAATATAAGAAAAGGACAGAGAAGATGGAGTCCTATAGAGGTCACATTACCCAAGTGTCACCTCGATAGCCCACCGTGAATGTTGTTAGTAGTTAGCGACCCTAAGCCACCTGCAAGTCTTTTAGGAATTATAATAAACTAAGGGCGCTGGCCCTCCTCGTTTGCTTGCTGAATGAGTATTGCTGAGCTGTTCACTGATTTCTCTCTCTCTCCCTCACCAACAGCTGATGTCAGTGCGGACTATTACAGGAAACATCTACTATGCAAGGTCAGGAACAAAAATTGTTGGGAAGGTTCATGAAAAGTTCACGCTGATTGATGGCATTCGAGTGGCAACGGGCTCTTACAGGTATGTTTCTAACAGGTGCATCAGTTATTAATTGGAACTCTTCAGAAGTAGCATGTCATACCAGGATAAAAGCCTTTTGTCTGTCTGAATGAGAGCCTCTGGGGCTGAATGTTTCCACATGTGTGCACCTGTGTGTGTGAGGTGGTTCATCAAGCCTCCTCCTGTTGGAGTGGGGAGTCATGGCCCTGCCCTGCGGTTCACAGGACTAACTAGAGCTTTACCTTGCCTCGAGGCCATGCAGTAAGTGCATCCTAGATTCTTGGCTGAGGCCCACAGGATGAGCTGGGGTTTAACAGCGACCCATATAGCCTCTAATCTAGGTTTCATGGGGACATGGACCCTATTTTCCCTCCTTACATGCAGGTACTGGCATCAGTGTGTAAGGTGTCTCCTTTAGATTCAGTTCTTCCATGCTTCAAGTTTTCTAAGTTAGTGCTTTTGCTCAGAAAATATGGGTCACATTTCCAACCCATCTTTGAAGTCTCTGGCAATAGTGTCTTCATGTAGAGAGCAGGGAATCTGAATGGGGATATTGACAAAGAGAGGTCAACATAATTTTGAGAAATGTTGCCATTTTTATTCGTGTGGTTTATGGTTATGCATTTTGGCACCTCTCCATTAGATTGTCTGTTGGTATGGATTCATACCAACAGATGTGTCTATAAAGTTTAGAAAAGAAGAACTCATTTGATGAAACGTGCATTCCTGAGCAATAATTATGTGTCAGCCCTGAGTTTATGGCAGATGAACAAGAGAAAGAAGCTATAGGTAGGTGTGGTGCCACACACCTGCAATTCTAGTACTTGGGAGTTGGAGGCAGCAGGATGTGTTCAATGCCAGCCTGGACAACTTAGTGAAGCCCTGTTCCAAAGCAATAACAGCAGCAACCAAAGAGCAACTTTGGATACATTCTTTTACAGATTGCAATATCATTGCTCAGAACAGAGTTAGAACTCTTTCTTGTGACTTCTTTTGTTTCAGAAGGTATCGAGATTTCCCTGCAAAGGGCCAGAGAGATGGCTCAGTAGAATAAGTGCTTGCCTGGCAAGTACAAGGGCCTGAGTTCAATCCCTGGTTCTACCAGAAAAAAAAAAAGATTTTTCCCCAAAGTAGGATTTATTAGTACTAATGAATCATATCTATATTTTTGTTAGTTGTTCTAAAATCTAAAAATTACTCTCTAAAAGTGAACTTTGCTACCATCGGTGATATATATATATATATATATATATATATTTTTTTTTTTTTTTAATTGATGATAATGTTGATGATAGTTATAGTCCTGGTATTGGATGGTTTTCAAAAGAATCATCCTTCTCTGGCACTGAGGGCAGTTCTCCATAGCATTTGCATTAGGTAAGGCTTTTAGTTACAGGAGGCAGAGTTGGCTGTGCAAGGTGCTGTACACCTACAGTCCTAGTCCTAGGAAGCTGCAGCAGGAGGACTGAAAGTTCTCATGACTGAGTGAGACCCTATATCAAAAGAAAAATATTTTAAAAGGAACCTAGAGCCAGATGTGGTGACACATGCTTGTAATCTGACCACTTGGGAGACTGAGGCAGGAAGATCATTGTGAGTTCAAGGGCAGCCTGAGCTACTACATTGTGAGTTCAGGAACAGCCTGAACTGCATAGTATGACCCTGTCTCGAAAAACTAGTAAATGAATGAATAAATGAGGCCTAGGGTTGTAGGTAAGTGTGGAGGCCCTGAGTTCAACCAATACTATCATGAAAGAAAAAAAAAGTTGTTTCTATTTTTCATCTCTCATTAAAATATCTTGGGGCTGGGGATTTAGCTCAGGGGCACAGCGCCTGCCTGGTAAATGTGAGGTCCTGAGTTCAATTCCAGGTACTCCCCTCCCACTCCCCACCCCCCAAAAAAAATCTTACTTGTGGCAAAAATCTCTATCTCTGAGATCATTGCAAGTGTCTAAAAGCTAAATCAAACTGTAGAATATTAACTAACTAGCTCCCATCACCTGCAAGTATAGAAAAGTACAATTGGTTTTCAGCTCAACCAGACCTGTGGGCCATTCATCTATCAGAACACATCTTGTAATTTTGCTTTTCTCTGGCTGACCTTTGAAGACAGAGTCTGGCTTACATGATTTTTAGTAACTGTCTCCCGGGGTGGGGGGGCGGAAGAGAGATAGAGAGACAGAGATAGACAGACACACACGCGCGCACACACACACACAGAGGGAGAGGGAGAGAGAGAGAGAAAGAGAGTCAGTCAGTCTTTCAACACTGCTATCAAATGTGAAAAGTTAATGGCCCTCTGGGGTCCTATGCCTACCCTGAATGACACCCTGCTACCAAGGGGATCATACTCTGGCCAAACTTGCTCAAATCTCTGTTCCTGTTGAGATTAGAGAAGGCACATGCAACATTTTCTTGGGCAGAGATAGGTGTAGGATGCTCAGAGGCTGGACAAGCAGGGGCCCATGGTTACTTATTGGCTCTGAAGGTGGCTTGAGCACAGGTGTCATTGTTAGAATAACAAGTCACTGTCCTCCGAAATGGTAGCAAGGAACGTGGCACTCATAATCAGTCTAATAGGAGTAAAGCTGAATCTAAGCTGCTGTGGTGTCTCTAGCTTCCTTATTTTTAAAATAAAAGTGCTGGCCCAAATTTTTTTGTTTTTGTCTTTTTGAGACAGGGTCTCACTATGCAGTTCAGGCTGGCCTTAAGCTCACTTTGTAGCTCAGGCTGGTCTCGAACTCACAACAATCCTCCTGTCTTAACCTCCCGAGTGCTGGGATTACAGGCATGCACCACCATGCCCGGCAGGCCCAAATATTTTTGAATCCCTTTCTTGTTTTTAAGATTCTGAGGCTGAGAGGTTGTGCAGGTCTGTGTACTGATTAACATTTGGCTTTTATACATTTTTGTTGACATACGTATGTGGTATGTGCCTGTTAATGCTAGTTCAATTCACACTAAATGGTATGTTTTATTGCTGAAGTTGTGACTCCCAAATGGCAGCTTATGTAAGCTTTGTTATTCAGATTGACAATAAGTAACTTCCAATTCTTTATCCTTACTAGTTTCTGTTTTTAACTCTTCAGTTTTACATGGACGGATGGCAAATTAAATAGCAGCAATTTGGTAATTCTGTCTGGCCAAGTGGTAGAGCGCTTTGATCTGGAGTTCCGGATCTTATACGCCCAGTCGAAGCCCATCAGCCCCAAACTCCTGTCCAACTTCCAGATCAGTGGCAAGTTCGATCATCTAGTGGACCGAAAACCACTGACCAAGGAGCTCACACTTGGCAACCTGCTGCGCATGCGGTTGGCCAAGCTATCAAGTACACCTAAGAAGACTGACCTGGGCCCAGCGGTGTGTGTGGAGGGCGAGACAGGAACCAAGCCCTTCAACTCCATCTCCTTCACCATTAATGAGGAAGACTACTTCCACGGCCACAGGGCTGGACTGGGGGAGGACAGCAAGGCAGTTGATGCTGCCACCCAGACAGAGTTGGCAACGGAGATGGCAGCAGTGAGTGTGAGTGAGGTGGGAACACAAACCAGCATGGGCACAGCCTGTGCCAGCACCCAGACCACCATCACCACCAGGGCAGCGAGCTCACAGACCATGGTGTGGTCCAGAGCAGTCACCACACAGACTGACGCCAATGGGAGCAGTCACTTTTCTCAGGGAACGCAGTCTAAAGGAGGATCGCCTGTGTCACAAATGTCAGTGTCAAGGTCCTCCAGTTTGAAGTCGTCCTCCTCTTTATCTTCCCAAAGCTCTGTGGCCAGCTCCATCGGCTCCCACACTTCCCTCCGAGCCCCCGACTTCCACGTTCCTGGATACCCAAAGTACCTGGGGAGCCCTCACATGGACCTGTGTCTGAGGGACTCACTCAGAAACTTGAATCAAGAGCAGCAGTTTCATTTCACTGGCATCAGGTCCCGGCTCAACCACATGCTGGCCATGCTTTCGAGGGAAACATTCTTTGCTGAAAACTACCTTGGCTTTAAATCTCAAAATTTCACCAAAGCATCCATTAATTTGGTTGCTGTTAGAGATACAGTACTTTATCCTTCCTATCAATGACTGCTCCCTGTTGACTCCTGGTGTCAGCCATCCTGAGGCACATATGACCAGTTTCCTGCTTTCAAAAACCCCACGCCTCTCCCTGGCTTTGTCTCAACTTTTAGCCACTTTGGCTGTGTTTGAATTCTATTCTTCACATTATTTTACATGTTTTTGTTTTATGGATATATCAGGTAGTGGTTTTATGGTTGAAACACTATGAGAAAAGTGGATTTATTTTGCACAATATTAACAGGTATTTCTTAAGAGAATGTTTAGATTTTAAGGCTCATTCAATAATCGATAAAATAGTTGCATTTTTCTTGATTTGTATGTCTTTCTGTCTTAGGGGTTTGAGTCACCACTACTTTATAGTCAGAATCCTATATGGGAGGAAAAAACTGTTTCTTAAATGTTTATCTTTTTAGAATGTCTATGTTACAAGCATTAAATAGATTTAGACAACTGTCATTTGAAAGTTTGAGTACTTGTTAAAATTTATTTTTTGGGGAGACATTTTTCTTTTTTAATTCATACAAGGAACAGGTTCTTTATTTTTTCTTCTACTCTTGGGCTCACTCAATACATACATGACTTCTCCTCATCCTGTGGGTTGACAATTTTCTCCATGTTACTGCTGATGATATGATAAAGCTCTGCATAGAAGGCTATCAGGTCCAGCACCATGCCCCCGAGATTCCCATAGGCTGTTTCATCTCTCTATGTACCAGAGCTTGGTAATCCATTACGTGGGTCTTCTTAGGGGCCTTGGCCACAGCATCCCCACATTCTGAGAAGTACATAGAAATGGTGTCTGGAAGGCTTCTACTTTGGTCTTGACTGCATTCACCCTTTGCAGAACTTTCTCCTGGATTGCTACCCCAAAATCATTTCCATCCTCAATCTTGGGGATCGGGTGCTGATCCACACAATCACTTGGTTTCATCAGAAAATTGGACATCAGTTTCTGACTTACATAGTTCTCTACTGTACTATTGGGAAGCTTTTAAAATAGCACATGTAAAATGACCTAAATTTGCCAAATGGTTTCCAGCAATAGGCCTGTCTATTTGATGTTTAACCCAGAGTTGTTTACAGTCAGATATAGGTCAGTTTCTTAATATCTGCTTCACAACCATAGATGATAGCACTAACCCAGCAAAAAAACTGGTCATCCAGTTTTTTTGAATGCGTTTGCTTCTCTTTTGAGAGTCTATGCTTCTGGCTTAACCAGAGTAAGCAGGGCCAGGAGTTTCTCATTCCCAGGGAGAAAGCCACACTTAGGGACTTCTTTCTTTTCCTGCTTATCTGTTTATATCATCCTCCTTGGGTGGAGGGTCTGGGATAGGGATGTCCAGTGAGGCCCAAAGTCTGCCACTGAGGGAGTCCTCGTGCAAGAGCTGACTCAGGTATATGATTTTCTGTGGCAAAAATCTGTAAAGGAATTTCTCGGCCTTCTGGAAAAGATTTTGTCTGAGGACATCTGCTTGTTTGGGGTCTCCTTGCTCAGGTGCACCCCATGATATTTGGCCATGTTGCTCTACTTGCTAGATCTCTGGGGTAGCCAACATTTTTCTTTTTAACTCTAGAAGTATGTCACAAATAAATGCACCAAATAGGTACCTGTGAAATTCTTTTCTCATAGTTTTGGGGTAGGAAGAAATAAATGATCCATATAGCCAGGACTGGGGTCATCCCACCTTTGGCATGAAGACTGATACTACTCTGTGTTTGCATGGGTAAACTTGCCGGCACTAACAGTCCTTTACACGTACTCTGGCTTTTCTGTGCTCAAAGCAAAAGCCTGAACCACTTCGGAGAGAACCTCGGTTTTCTGCTTCTTTGCCAAGGAAGCCTGGGCATGCTTCCTGGATGTGTGCCTGAATAAACTCCAGTGGCCCCAGGGTCGAATTTCATCAGATGGGTGTACTGACAGGATTTAGCAATTTTGTATCTCAGTAGGGCTAAGAGAGGACACTAATAATTATCCTAGGTTCCTAGTGCTATGTCAGGCAATGTAACTGGTTTCTGTATCCTGCTAGTCAGGATTGCTATAGCTGTGGAATCCTATTTTTGTTGAGTCCCCTTTACATGGACAAGCAAAAGGAAGAATGTCAGGGTTTCCTCTTCCTATCTTGCTAGAGCAAAAATGCCCTATGATAGAGAGGTGTTGCTTGGCACGTAGACTGCTCATGCACGTGGATCAGGAGCATGCCTACAGGTTGACATACATGTTCAGGTTCACTTAGGATGACCAGTTTTTTTGCTGGGTTAGTGCTATCATCTATGGCTGTGAAGCAGATATTAAGAAACTGACCTATATCTGACTGTAAACAACTCTGGGTTAAACATCAAATAGACAAGCCTGTTGCTGGAAATCATTTGGCAAATTTAGGTCATTTTACACGTGCCATTTTAAAAGCTTCCCAATAGTACAGTAGAGAACTATGTAAGTCAGAAACTGATGTCCAATTTCCTGATGAAACCAAGGTTCAGATTAAGTAGAACATCAAGATTAAGTTGGCCCGGTAAATGATGACACAAGATGTTACACAGGTTTCCGGATCCTAAATGCAGCTTCTGCCGCATGACTTTTCTCTCCACTGGAGTGTGTGTCACTTACCATGGAATACAGTGGTGAATGAAAAGCAGAAACAGCTTATGAATAAACAGGTACAAAGCCTTGATTTGTGATAATGTATTTAAATTCTGTCCCAAGTTTTAACTCAGTTTTCTATGGAACTGTTAGTGGGAATACAGTGAACTTTTGAGTTAGGAGCTCAGTTCGTGCCCGAGGCCTGGGTGTAACTCAAATTGTCAGTTGAAGGCTCAGGCTCCTCTTCACTGCCTTCAGAGTCTCTTTCCTTTACACAGGCAGATCCCAGTGTCCTTATAGAGACGTGCAGGATTTCTCAATGAGCTCCATACAGGAAAGGTTGTTGTAATGTTTCTGCCAGACCCTTTAAGGGTTCAATCTGCATTTAAGGCCATCAGGATGCACAGGCATTCAGCATTCTGGTCATAACTCAAGATTTTGGTCAAAAGTTAAAACTAAATGCCAGGCAGAACCTAAGTTGTTCCCATGGCAGGCCAGTCAAAGCCAAGGGCCCACTGTACATTTTAGAAGTTCTACATTGGGTTTGGGAAGTGGCAGACCAAGTGAATGAAGCTGGGTTGCTTACACTTCTCATAGGATGTGAGGGTCAGTGAATTTCTTATTAGGGTAAGGATGTGGCCTGTCACACAGTTACATGACCATACAGTCATTTTACTGTGAGGACTCAAAAACCATTATTCTCCAGAGTGCTACCAACAATTAGAAACAAGAGCAAGAGATATATGAAACTCAAAAAAAAAAAAAAAAAAAAAAAAAAAAAAAAAAAAAAAAAAAAAAAAAAAAAAAAAAAAAAAAAAAAAAAAAAAAAAAAAAAAAAAAAAAAAAAAAAAAAGGCACATACTCTCACAATAAGTATCAGTAAGTCAGTTTCTCAAAGTAAAATCTGCTCAACTTTGTTGTTGTTACTGTTTTTTTTTGTAGTACTAGGGATTGAACTCAGGACCCTGTGCTTGTCAAGCAAGTACTTACTCTACTAAGCTATCTCCCTGGCCCATATTTTTGTTGTTTTTTGGCGGTGTCAGGGATTGAACTCAGGATCTTGTGCTTGTCAGGCATGTGCTTATGCCACTGAGCTATATCCCCACACACTCAAAGTAAAATCTGAAGAGCATTTGCACCTGAGTCCACTGGTATGCTTGTTAAAAATGCTGATTAGTGGGGTATGGGAATATAACTCAGGGGTAAGAAGCACATTTACCATGTACAAGGCCCTGAGTTCCCTTGCACTGCGAAAGAAAAAAGTTGGTTACTGGCTCTACTCTGAGGGGAAAGGAGGGTAAATATGGCTCAAAACCTATTTGCAGTGCCTCACAGGCAGCCTTCTGCAAGTACTGTACTTCTCTGTCAGTCTGTTGTCAGACACGGCCACTACAGATTGGCTACAAATACTTCAGGATACAGCTCTACAAATAACTAATTTTTTTTTTTTTTTTTTTTTTTTTTTGTGCAGAACCAAGTATTGAACTCAGACCTTGCACTTGCCAGGGAAGCACTTATTACACTGAGCCACCTCCCTGGCCCCAATAACTAAATTT
>PVKA01018604.1:0-43556 GCA_004027165.1 Ctenomys sociabilis | reverse complement strand
GCAAGAGGTCAGTGGAGTTCAGGCACCGTGTCCCCCAAGGGACAGGGCCACTAGGGAAACAAAGATTCCTCCATTCCAAGAAGACTCCTAGGTGCTGGCAGGTCTGGGGTCCTGCTAGAGTAGGAGGCTTCTTACCTTCTTGCTTCCTGCAGGGACAAAAGATCTTTTTAGTCTCAGAGCCTGCAGCTCTGGAGGCAGGGATGAGGAGAAAGGGGACTCGGGGGCCGGGCCCTGACCCTCCCATCCCAGAAAGGGACCTCTGCTGCCAAGCCCTGGCCAGCTCTGGGCATATGAACCCCACAACACCCTCCCACCCCTAGCCCCCAATGACAGCCTCCAGTTGTCTTTTCACTTGGCAAACAGTTTTGAACACCAACCACGTGCCAGGTTCTGTGCTTGGAGGTGGGGATTGGCTGGGGAGAGATGCAGGGAGGTGGAGAGTGACCATGAGACATGTCTCTGCACTCAGACCAGCTGGGCGGGCTCTGATGAAGTTCAGTGGAAAGTAATCTTGTGACCTCCCTATCCCAGCTCTGGGCATGTGACCTCAAGAAACGACAGGCAACCTCTGTCCAGGTAGAAGCCCAGATGCAACTGCCCTGACGGGAAGCCACCCAGCTATCTCTGACCTGGAGAATGGGCAGGCGGACTGTGGAAAATCAGCAATAAGAAGGAAGACAGCCGACAGATGTGACGCAGGGATGAAGTTCAACAGGGCTGTGTGGTCACAAGAGGTTTTGCACTAGATGGTTCCGAGACCAGCTAGGTGAGCAGCTCAGGGGTTTCAGAATGAGGGGGCGGGCTCTGCCATTCTCTGGTTCTTTCCTTGCAGTTGCAAGGGGATGCTGCAGCTCCAGACTTTCTCACAGTGTCTAAAGACAGGACAGACAGAAAAGAAGCTTCTCAAGTTTCCCTCTCTTTAGGCACATGGGAAAAACCTTTCAGAAGTCCACAGAAGACATCCTCTTATGTTTACCGGCCTGAATTCAGCACAGGCCCATTTATAAACTACTGGCGGGCACAAAAGAGTGTTTTAGACCAACGACAGCTGAACCCCTGGGGTGGGAGTGGGGTGCGTCCCTGTTGAGGACATTATCTCGTCTTCTGCTTTTCAGAATTGTCCACATTATTGTAAAAAGGCAGATATGGACTTTCCTTGATCTCCACAAAAGTCTGTACTATTTCCAGAGCCAAACGCTTCTTTAACAGGTGTCTGTTGCGCCCCCGTGTGTTTCTATGCTGTAATTACATGGCAGCGTTTTCAAAGTAATCTTGAAAGGACAGCAATCGCTACGAAGATCCTGAGTCCTAAAATGTCAAACAGTATATAAAGAAATTAAAGCAAATGGTCTGTTTTGAAGCAAAAGTTTTCTTTGTAGGAAGTTATATATGAATATAGGAAAACAGTCAGCAGCACATAAAGTATGCGTCAAAGTTATCAACCCCCATTCTGATGCACCTGTGGGGTAAATTCAGGGATGTGGACTTGATTCGTACGCTGCTCTTTCTCAGGGAGCAACTGGTACCTCTTTGAACACCACTACCCGCTCTAGTTGCCTTATTTCTTTCGCTCAATAAGCTACTATTGAGCACCTACGAGGTGCCAAGCGCTTGGTGACGTCGTCAGCCTGGCTGACTTTGCTGGTAGCAGCCGGATAGAAAAGGGCACTAATCTCTCAGCCATTCTGGGGGGAAAAAAAGTAAAAAGTTTCTCATAAGGGATTTGAAAACCATTCCCAAGATTCAGGGTCATTCCCTGCGTTTGGTTCAGTTTTGGCCACGCCTCCACCCCTGAACCAATCGCTTAGCCAGGAAGGCAGGCTGGAAGGGTCTCATTGGCCAGTATGAAATGGGCGGGGCCCCAGGGAGATTCCCTTCAACTGCTCCCCTTGAGGTGGACAAGTCCAAAGACAAAGCCCGCTAGGGACAAAAATGATCGACCAGACCAGGACTGCGAAAGTGAAGCTGTTAAAGAGCAAGAGGATAAAGGGGAAATAGAGCCGCTTCCTGCGTTTGAGCTGCCACAGGCTGGAGATAATAGCCAAGGAGGCCACGAAGCAGGGCGGAGGGATGGCTCATGCCCTGCTTCCCTGAGCAGCCTGCAGGCTCGGAGGGAGGAGGGCGGGGCGCTCTCTGCCACCTGCCTGGCTGAAGCTGCAGAGGCCAGGGTGATCCAGTGGGTAGTGAGTGCCCTCTCCACCCACACGGGCCCTGCTGAAAAGTAGGTTTGGAGAGTTGGGTTCAGTGCCTCCCTTTAGGAGGTTGGGAGGCCTAGAGGGCTGCTGATTTGGGGGAGACGCTTCTTGGCATGTGACCGATCTCCTGGTTGACGGTGGAAGACACCACTTTTCCACTGGAGCACTTGTCCTGGGTCTTCTGGGCTGACCAGTGCCAGACCTAGGCCTGGCAGAGTCTAGAAGCTAGGAATGTGAGGCTGGATTACCACCTCAGTGAGGATGACTTCCAACAGAGGCTCTTGGGAGTCTTGGCAGAGCCTCCAGGGGCAGTTGGCTGTGGCCATCTGGGATTCTGGAAAGAGGGGACCGCAGCTTGGTGCTGCATCACAGGCTGCCCAGTACTTGCTGCAAACCCGTGTGGCCGCTAGAGAGCGCACACAATCCGCATTCCAGGAAGTCCATTTAGATGTCCCCGGGGGAACTGGCAAGACCTGCTTCCCCTGCTCTGCAGCACACCACCCAAGAAGAGAAGGGCCTGGCCCGCAAGAGCCGGAAAGCGCGATGCCGCGGCGTGCCAGCATCATCAGGGAAGACTTGCAGGAGAAAGGAAGAGCGGCAGAGGGAGAGGCAGGAGAGCAGGGAAGCGTGGAGTTTTGACGTGACTTGGCGAGCACTTTAATGACTTGATTAGGCAGTTGTTACATTTGGCAGTGATCTGAAAGGTATTTGATTATTCTCATCACCACGTTGTTATACCCCTCCGTCTCCCCATAGATCACCCAGAAAAGAACTACCCCACCCAATGGATCTGAGTGGACGGTGGGAGGGAAGTTGCCATTGAGGACTGGTCCTTTTGATTTCCGCTCTTTCACTGTATAAAACAGAACATGAACCCTGACCTCCAAAGCCACACAGGCGCAGCCACAGCGGGTGCTGGGTGTTCTTGGCGGCCTGCAGTACATGGAATGAGGTCTCACTTAGAAGGTAACATGGGATGAGGTCTCACTTAGAAGGTAACTAACCCCAGGAGGCTACAAATCCCAGGGTCTAATAGATGGTCAGATTGTAACTATCTTCAACAATTAACTTATTGAGGAATCAGAAAAGTTAGTGAGCCAGTGGCGCCCGTGTGAGGAAGCCTTACATCCTGTTCTCATTTGAAGATGATGGTTAAAATAAACAGCCACGATGAGTTGGTACAAGGCAAAAACTTTCCACCTCCTGCCAAGATGGTTCAATTGCATCTGAACCATCGAGGACACAGCCAGAACTTATTTTGTGTCCACCAATGTCCAGATCCAACCTCAGCAGAAGGCAATGAACTCTGGTGGCCAAGGGAGTTGTGGGGGCCAAATTCTCCCTCCTCAAGAGTTGGCATCTGATTGATGCAGGGTCCCAGGGAAAGCTGTTTGGATTGCATCTCAGTAACCACCATCCGAGCCTGTCAAACCCAGAGATTTAGGGCGGCATTGGACCCCAAATCTGGAAGAACTTAGCAACTTCATAGTGCCAGATCCAGGGGAAAAATACGCACATAGAGAAACCAGAAAAGCATAGAATGACGGGCAGAAAAAAAAAAAAGAAAGAAAATGAAAACATTCTGTTTCCACCGACAGAATCAGTCTGTGCCAGGAAAACTGGAATGTTGACTTGGTACGCGCATAATTCAATTTTCTACACACCCAGGAGGAGAGAAAAAGCCAGACACTGGGAGAAATTGCTGATACTGTTCTTAACCTTGGCAAGGACGATGTATTTGTGAAAAGGATGATATATCTGCAAATCTAAAAAATAAGTGATCTCAGCAATACCTATCCTGATACCTGTCTTCACTTCTAACCAAACTTGATTTATCACCATAGACAAAAAGTACATGAATCTGCACCAGAATATTTGTCAGTAATAAGTAGGATGTAGGCGGCTCTTATCTCTAATCTTTAGACTTTTTGGTATTTTCTAAAGTTAGAAAAGGTGCTTTTAAATGGTATTTTGATTTAGTAGTCTCTTAATTATAGAAACAAGATACAAAGAGAAGCTTCTAAGTGGGAAGCTAACCATTCCCGTCCATCCAACATGACCAGCCCACTGCCTTGAGATTACTACTGTTAGAAGTTTTCGTTTCTTTCTTTCTTTTTTCTTTTTTTACGTTTCTATTTTTAAAGTTGTAACCTTGAAACACTTGTGGGGCGCTGCACCAAGAGGAAAGTTCCAGTGCAGCCTGAAGGAGGAGCTGCGACTCTGCGCCATCTGCTGGTTGAGTTGCAGAATACAGGCCACTCACAGAACTTTATCAAGAGAAGCCAGAAATAAAAGGTTCTATGTGAAACGTCACACATCTCAAAGGTTGGCAACTAAGTAGAAAGGTTTAAACTAACCGAAAGGCTTAAAAGCATCTCCTAGAGGAAATTAAATATGTTGAAGGTCTCTATCCAAAAAATAAACGGAGAGTATTAATGTCTAAGACAAGAAAGAGGAGGACTTGCCTCAACATACCTTCTTCATTTCCTCCTTATAATTAGTTACGTATTGTTTGTTTTTCTGGAAGTGCCCTTTATGACATGCAATGCATTCTTAAGAATGCAGAAATGAAGTTTAAACTCCGTTGTCTCTGGCGACGCAGAAAGATATACTGAACCAAATTAACATTCATTCTACTACCTCATGGTAAACACTGTTCATATTTTGATGACTATTCATTCAAAATAGAAAATCCATATGTGTTTGAGATTGGTGTTGGCTGAGCAATGATGGCAGCCTGGTATTAGGTCTATCTGTGGGTTTTGGAAAGTCAAGGAGACGAATGCCCACTTAGGTTGTTTCTGGCATCCCTGAAGCTGTCTGGGGGAATCAGGAATCAGGTCAGTTTCCGTCTATCTAAATTACGAAATAAACAGGCACATCACTTGCCTGCCAGTTGTAAGCTGGAGTTTTGTTTTTTTTTTTTAAAGCACTTTCTCGCTTTATACGTTGAAATGCTGATCAGACTCAATAAAAACATATTTATTATTGCAAGAGTGGCATGCTGCAGGGAGAGTTTTCAGATCCCAAATCTGGAAGAGTTTAGCAGCTTCACGGTGCCAAAGCCAGTGGAAACACGTGCGTGTGCGTGCGCACTCACACACACACACACTCAGAATGTGTACGCTATTAGTATACTGTGTAAGAACAATTGTAAAGACTCAAATATTTTAACAAGAAAAAGGAATTTAGATAACTATTGAGAGCATGTTAATCATATTACTTCAAAAGGCGTAAATTTATCAATGAATATTTTATTTTTTATTTTTTGTAGATTTGCTCTTTTTATTTTTTATTGATTTTGAGAAAAAATTGCAAAGAGACAGTTTCTACACAGGCTGGTAGGAGAGTCACAACAATTAACACATTGCATGTTGTTGTCTTTGTAGTAGTCATGCATAGCCCAAAATGCAGACATGATATCCTGTTCAAACACTATTAGTACAAATAGTACTTTCTTCTTACCGAATTAAGAGAAAGTAGCTGTATATCTATTCTATTTTTTATGTACAGATATAAAATGGTCCTTCAATTATATCTCCTTTTTTTTGTTTAGTTTTGTCAGAGATGGGTATTCTGATGCCATCCAAATATTGTAGGTGCATGAATTCAACAAAATATTCCAAATGTTTTATTTTTAATACAATGTTAGGGCAAAACAAAATAGACAACAGCTGTAATTTTAGACTTCAACTTCATTTAGTCTTTCAGTCACCTACTCGGGAATTTTTCTCATGTTGTGAGGATCAATTAAAAGCAGAATGTCAGCTTTTCCACTTGAAAATTTCATGAGGAGAAAAATCCCCAAAGGTATGTGCCAAGCTGCCTACAATAAATTATTCTCTATTCTGGACAGGACCCAGCATGTGAGGGGCTGCAAATCCTTTCAGAGGGTAGCTCTGTGAAAATTCTGCCTCTCACATCAAAATTCCATCTCGCCTTCTGCCACAGAGGAGAAAATATTTGAGCTGGAAAGGAAAATGAACAAATGTGGAAACTGAGTCTGGGCCTGGTTCAGAGTCAATGTGGGATGGCCTGGGGGAGGGATGGGGTGCCCTGCCTGGTCCTGGGGGCCCTGAGCCTGAGCCCCACTTTGTGTTGATGTCCTGCCCTTTATAGCTGGAAATGTGGTTTTCATCTAGCATCTTAGTGGATCTTCCCTTGGAGGTTGGGGGGAGCTTGGCAGGTGAAAAACTGAGGCTCAGAGAGGCGAGCCCATGAGATCTACTCACTCAAAGAAATACGAGGGAGGCCAGCAGTCCAGAGTAAGGGAGCTAAAAGGGTCAGCCAAGGACACAATGTTAAATTACAGAAGTGGAGGGAAGGGACCAGTGCCCTGGGAGAGTCTGAAGTGTGAGCTCACTGATAAGTGAAAACCATTCTCCAGGTTGTACAACCTTTTTCCTGCGACACTCCTCGCCCATGTGCAAGCCAAGAGAAGATGGGTGCATGAATGACTCCAGGGGTAATGTTGCCGGTGTGCACGGGGCTGTCACAATGCGCAGATGATAAGGTTGGAAGAATCTCAGCTGGACCAGGAGGAAGCTGAAGGCACGTGGAGGTGTGGCCAAGGTTGACATTTAGAGGCCAAAGGAGAGGTCAGAGAAATGGGAAGCATCTGCGGAAACAGTAGAGAGCAGGAGGTGGGTGTAGGAGGTGAGAGCTGGAAGCAGTAGCATTCGGGGTTGAATGTGTTCAGGGTGGAGGAGAAGAAAGGGCGCAGAGGCTGCTGGGATGGGGGCGGGTCATCAGCCCCATCTGCAGCACAGGCGGGGACAAGCCACCGGCCCCAGCTTGGCCCACCTCGGGGCGGAGAGTAGCTTCATGTCTGTCCTTAGGAGGACCAACATGTGAGAGCGCAAAGGACACCTTTGTCCTCGCTGGTGCTTGGGAGCTCCCGTGCTCTCACCCCCAAGCTGTATTTACTTAAAGGGGTGCACCCCAGTAGGGCTGGGAATGTGCTAGGGGCCACAAGCGCCATACAAATATGAGTCCCAGGGGCCAGGGAGATGGCTCAGTGGAATAAGCACTTTCCTGGCAAGTGCAAGGGCCTGAGTTCAATCCCCCATTCCACCAAAAACAAAAACAAACAAATATGAGTCCCACCCTGTTCTCCACAGCCTCAGGCCAGGGTGCGGTGGCTCAAATACAGCCCAGGGCGTTCAGCACCGAGGGCACAGGCTCAGAACCCCCTGGCCAGCAGCACTCAGCGAGGAGGGAGGAGTGGGTGGGAAGGTGCTGCTTTCAGGGCTGTGCCGGTTTCTTCCCGTCACTCGTTCACCAGCCTCTAGTGAGTGCTGGACATCCATGGTCCAGCACGTCAGCCACTGGCCGCCTCCTCCCCGCCTCTTAGGACATCTAAAATGGAATCTAAACAGACCCTTTGCGATCAGATCCTGCCAGAAGGATCTCTCCCTGCTCTTCCTAGGTCAGGACCCCCTCCCTCAGCCTCCTGGGCAGGCTCCAGTCTGCCAACTTCAGCTGTGTCAGCTGGGCTTTGCATCAGCATGGCCTCCGCCTGCAATGCTCTTGCCTGGATTTTGCCATGCATCCTCCAGCACTTCATGCAGGCCCTTGCTCAGATGCCAGTGCCTCAGAGGGGCACTTCTCGGTACCGTGGGCACAGCATGGGCCTCACCCACCAGCGCCCGCCTTGACCAGCCCCGGCCCTGGCCCCTTTCCTACCGTTCTGTCTCTGTCTCTGTCTCTGGTTTGACTCTCCCTCCTAAACCCTCCCTCCCCACTTCTCTTTCTGTTTCTCTTTCTCTCTTCCTGCCCTTCCTCTCTCCCCCTTGTCTTCCTTTCCTCCCTCCCTTCCTCCCATCCTTCTTTTTCCCTCCCCACTTCTCTTTCTCTTTCTCTCTTCCTGCTCCCCCTCTCTCCCCCTTGTCTTCCTTTCCTCCCTCCCTCCCCCACTTCTTCTCCCCTCCTCTTGGCTCTAAGGCATGCCCCCCCCATGTCAGCCCCTGAGGGCAGAGACCTCAGGTGAGGCCCCTCAGGGAGTGGAGCGGCCCCTGACACATAATAATTAATGCCCATTTGAGGGGGAAAGTGAATCACTATGGTTTCCTTTCAAAAGACATTTGTTCATTTAAGTGGAAAAGTAAATCAATCAGAAGGCGATCTGTGGGCGTCATTTAGTATAACTCGGCAAATAACCAGGTGAAGGGCATGGGCACCACCTGCGGGGCACAGCGCTTGGGCTGATGGGAGGAGGCAGCTCCCAGCATGCACCTGTGAATGGGTGAACAGAACTTTTCTCTCTTCTGATTGGTCACAAAGACACCTAGCTGGTGCCTCAGCTTAGCTCCCTCTGCTGCCCGCCCACATTTCCCATCTCCCACCTGGTCCACGTCCTTGCTGTCCTCCTCACCCAGGGCTGGCTGCCCAGGATGCTGTTGGGCCACAGCCCCCACTCTGAGCTCCTCCTGGACCGAGTGGTTGATAGGTGCCATCTCTAGATCATACCCATGACACAGAGGGGTGGTCACTGAAGCCCCACCCCGGCTGTAAGAAGTTTGAGCGATGGAACATTCTTTGCTTAGATGTTTTCTTTTTTGGATTCAGTAGCGCCTCTCCCACCCACATTACCCAAACAGCTAGTGCTGCATTTATGGCTTGGCATGGACCCCCAGAGCCTTGGCTCTTCGAGGAGATGGGGTCTTAGAAATGCGGTGCAAAGAAATGTTTCAAAGAGAAAGCCCTGAGGCATGGAGGCGCAGACTACGGGTGATGTAGCCGCAAGGTGCTGAGTGTAGCTCGGATCCGGCTCCAAGATTAGGACTGAGGGCTCCTACTTGACAATTAGAAAAATGTGAATGCCCGGCTTGCCTTGAAAATCAGATGGTCAGGCCACGTGGCAGCCACCAGCTGGAACAGACCCATGCCTGGCTCCCTGTACCACACTCCTACCTCAGGGGTTAGGGTGCTGGTCGGGAAGGGGAAGGAGCACCCCTAAGAGGAGGAGGAGGGGGCAGGCAAATGCAGAGGGGTGTGGCTCTGTGGTGAGATAGCGAGGGCCGCCAGCACAGACACCACAGCGTGGGTAGATACTTGGCTGCGGTCCGGAGACTAGCTTGCACATTCCCGGGTGCGACTTTTCCCAGGATAGAAGACGAGCTCGTGGTGCACAACTTACAAATAATAATGAACTCTATATTGTAAATGCTGTTTATTGTAACTCCTCTTATGAAAATTTCACACACCAGCTAATCCTCACAGAATCCTTCTGCTGATGGTTTGAAGCTCATGGCTCATATGCCAAGCCAACTTCCCCTACAATCCACTCATGATTTGACAAAACTGGACCACAAATGAAGACGCTTGACACATGTACGCCACGGAAGCTGGCTGGAACCCTTGTTCACATTAACGAATGAGGCAGGAAAAGTAAAGCAGTTAACCGGGGGTGGTAGCGCACCCCTGTAATAACAGTTGCTTAGGAGGATGAGGCAGGAGGATCTCAAGTTCAAGTCTGGCCTGAGCAACTTGGTGAGACCCTGACTGAAAATAAACATTGAAAAAGGGCTGGGGATGTGATAGGTCCTGGCGCTAGTATGAATTGCTAAAATCATGATGGTGGTCACCTAATACGGACCGACGCCCTTAAAACAAAAGCGCATCTTCCCAAGACCACCTCCCCTTTCTTCTCCAACTTAGCCCAGGACATAATTTACTTCCACCCTTTTCTACCCTCGGGGAAGATCCCCAGTCAGCTCTCTCAGGTGTATCTAGACATCCCCTTAAAACTCTCGCACAGGCCATAAAAACCTCAGCCTCCCTTTGTTCAACTCAAAGGAATTCCCATCTTCCCCAAATTCTCTCCATGTCCTCAAAAAAAAAAAATAAAGCCCTTTTCTCTTTTTTCCTCTGCCTATTTTTCTGCTGCTCTGTACACCTGAAAAAAAAAAAAAAAAAAAAAAAAAAAACTATCAGGATGTAATTCAGCCCTCACTGGGCTCAACCCTGAGCTCCACAAAGACATGTGAACATTTAAAAAAGCAATCAGGATAGACAGTACTCCAGCATTCCTTCACCAGTAACGTAAGCCCTGCCTCTGCTAAGTTGGACAAAAGTTCAGACTTGAAGTGATTCTCCTGTCTCGGCCTCCCCAGCAATGGGATGATAGACAGGTCCCACTACACCAAGTTCTGGGGCTGGCATAGCATGTGGTACTGGGGGATCAAATCCAGGTCCTTGTGCTTGCCAGGCAGGCGCTTAGGCCACTGAGCTATCTCTCCAGCTCATGGCACGCTTTTAAGTTTAATTTGCATCACTGACATATAATCCTGCAATCGTTAACTCTAGGGAGTCAGGAAAACACTAATCCAGCCCTCATTAACTTCCTTAACCTGTGTGATGTGAACACATTTCTGGGGCCAGCTGAGCCCAACCAAGGGCAAAGTGTATTAGGATAATTAGGGGTCAGTGAATGTGGGATATTAATTACCTTTGTCTTTCATATCATGTATTTAACTATAATTCAATGATACAAAATAAGTTATATTTTTAATAACAGTTGTGTTTGACAACCAGTTTAATTTAAAAATCATCTCTCATAAACCATCTCTAGCCCATCCCTGGTTCAGGAAGTCGCTAGAAACAGAGAAGTACCCTCATGGGCCATGAGTACAGGTGAAACACCTGGGCCACAACTGTCCCCCCTGTGCAGACATGGAAACTGAGGGCGGTTAGTGAGGCCACACTGTCGGCCAGCCGTGCGGTCTTCAAGCTCCCTCCTCCTGGCAGAGCCTCCTGCCCTGTCCTGGCAGTGGACCTTCATGTCACATGCGTGTGACAGTTCGTGGATGTTCCTGTGCACAGCCCCCAAATCTCCTTTTCTTCAGACTAAGACTTGAGTCCTCCAAAGCAGTGCCAGCAGCTAGAGCGTGGGCAGGGTCCGTGCCAAGTGTCTGTTGTGTCACCAGCTGATAGAACCGCAGCCCAGTGGCCTCAAGAGAGGTCTCAAGGACAGCCCAGCTCAAGACTTCCACTGCATGGATGAGGCCAGGCTCACAGAGGAGTAACACTGGCAGAACCAGGACTAGAATTCAAGCCCGGCCAAGTGTTTAGAACTTCAAGGAAATGATAAAGATCTTTGGCAAGGAAGATTAGAGGAGATGAACAAGACTGAGAGCTAAGATCCCAAGGGCAGGATTTTCCCTAGAGACTCCCTGCAAGACGGAGAAGGACAACAGAGAATGTGGTATCCTTAGGGGAGATTCTAGGAGACCCTTCCTGCCAGGATTGGTGCCCCAAAGATCAAAGATTGCTTGAGAGAGTCCATGGTGTGAGGAGAACTCCACAGAGGCCCTTACTACAAATGCTGTAGATAAATGCAAACTGAGGCATGAAGACCGATCTTCAGGGTCTCACTCAAATGAGTTTGGGCTTCTCAGATTTTCATTTAGGAGGGAAAAAAATGACAACAACAGAAAGCTCCTCCTATGGGCCGGGGGTCACCCCCAAGGGGTCTCCTGGACCTTGTGCTGCAGGCCCCAAAAGCAGGAAGCTTAGAGATGCTCTGCGGGCAGCAGCAGTCCGCACTGGGCGGGTGGGTTGGATCCTCAGGGGGCCGAGCAGAGCTTGACGCGGCTGTACTGGATGCCAACTGAGCTCTTCCTGTGGCCAAAGCTTAGGGTGAACCTGTCAAGGGGGAGAGTGACAGGGATCAGAGGGCGGCAGGGTTGGCGCCCTCCCGGGGCAGAAGGCACCACACCCATTCTCGCTCCTACCTGGCCCCTTCTGCCTCCTGTCTCTACGCACACTGCCCCATCCCCTCGCCGGGGCACCCCGCAGCTCCCCAGCCTTCCTGCCCGTGCCCAGCCTCTTTCCCTCACAGCAGAGCCAATTTTCTAAGCACAGAAGCCAGATCCTGTCCCTCGCTTAGGACACTCGCTGGTACCCCAGCCCCTCCTCACCGCCCTCCCTGACGTCATCACCCTCCTCCCCAAGGGCCCACCACACCCGCCACACACTGGCCTCCAGTCTTTCCCTCAGATCCTGCTCTGAGGGCCTTTATTCTTGCTCTTCCCTCGCCCAGAACATTCGCTTCCAGCCCTGGAAATGGAGGGCTGTCTCGCCCCTCAGAGGTCTTCCTTTCCTTCAGCAGAGCTGCGTTTCTTAAGCTCCTGAGACGGGCCTGGGGCAGTCCTTGGCCCTGGGAATTTAGCAGTGAATGCAGCGGGCGCCCACACACCACGTGCTTGTGGAGGGTCCATGAGAGCAGCAACAGCCCGCCTGCATCTTAGCTACGGGGTGCACCTGCCCCCTCAATCTGCTGTTCTCTCTGGTACATTAACCCCGCTTGTGTTCTTCACGGTGCAATACTGCTCTGAAATCACCATATGCACGCATTCATGTGTTTTGTTCTCTCTCCCTCCCTTCCCCCTCCTCTCTCTCTGTCTCTTTCTCTCCCTCTGTCTTCCCTGTCCATCCCTTTCCTCCTTCCCCTCCCCTCTCCCTGCAAATATTATTTCTCTCTAAACTACGGAGACTCCTGTTATCATGATCTGGCCCCAGAGCCTACTCCACTGCCCAGCTCCTAACTGGACCTTAAAAATATTTGGTGAAAGCTAAGTGAATGAACTCAGAAACTGGTATAAAACAAGGATTGGGAGATTTTTTTTTTTTTTTTTTTTTAAGCCTGGACCACTGCAAGCTGAGCTGTAAGTTTTCAAGGCCACAGCACACCTGAGGCACAGTGACAAGGCCAGAAGTGGCCCCCTAGCCATGGGTATTGACTCCGCCCAGGGTCCGCCCCTTGGCCTTGAGAATTGTCCCCTCCGCAGCATGTCAAGAAGCCCTGCCCTATCCTGGTTGAGTTGGGATTAAGGGGTGGGGCCTGTACGCCAGGCTTGACCAATCAGACTTTCTCCTGGTCCTGGGACTCTTGTACTGAGCAATACAGGCATGAACTGTGCTGAAAAGACCTTTCCACTACCTCCTGTGTCAGAGTCCTGGGAGCTGTCCTGCTCGTTGGTGGCTAAGATCAAGCTCCTTTCTTCTCACGAGGAAACCAGCACAACAGAAATTCTGGCAGCTGTCTAGGAGGAGAACCCTTGGTTTTCAGCGGCGGCCTTGGCTGCACAGGTTAAAGACCGAGTTTCTCTGCCTTCCCTGCATGCAGGTGCTATCAAACTGTGTCCAAAGGGACCTGGCTCCCTGTGACCCTGCTGGTACCCTCCTCTTCCCGCCCCTTCCTCCCGCAGGAATGCAGTGCTGAGACAGATCTCTTGGACCCTGTGGAAAACGCAGGGCTGGGAAGAGGGCCGAGGAACAAGACAGAAGGCGCTGAGCTGTGGAGTGGCACACACCTGTTAGTTATAGTTAGTAAACAGCTTTGGTGACTTGGAGCGGCCCCAGCGTAGGCATGCAGGGCTGGGATGACGGCTGGGTTCACCGGGGCCACCCAGAGCCCTCTGCACCTTCCGTCTTGTTCCTCCACCCAGCTGGGAGACACCCTGGGCTGGGCTGGACCAGGGTGGAGGTTTTACATCACTCCAGGCCTCCGTGGCTTCAGGAGCCAGCAGGGGGTGAGGCTGGGGCCACTGAGTATCAGGATGATACTTAAATCCCTGCTTGTGTCAGACTCAGAATTTCCCAGGCACCCTACCCCTAAACTCTCTCCCCCTTGGGCCCAGGCAGAGCTGATCCAAAACTGCAGAACAGGTCCACCTGACTTTGACCTGGGCAAGCAACCACAGAAACTCTCCTCTGTTAACATCGAAGGTCCCCCACAGACTAGGTGGCCCTGCCAAGATCATTTGTCCCTACAAAACTCCTCAAAAGACCTGTGCTTTGCCTTGATCACTGCTGTCTTGGTCCACTAGAAAGCCAGCCCGCCTGACCCTAATTCTAAAAAATCTTCTTGTATCAGAATGCCTGATCTGGTCGACTGCATAGGTTCATACCTAACAGCCACCACAGGACCTTTGCACTTGCCATCCTCTACCTGGACCCCTCCTCTCCTCTGCTCCCCTCTTCTTCACACACAGCCACCTCCTCCTTCTCACTAACAAAAGCACTCCTCCTCAGAGTCTTCCTTCTCTGACCACCTACTCTAATGTCTCCATGAACCCTGTCTCCTCTGTCACCCTGGTTTCACTTTCTTTTGGTTATATATCACCAGCTAAATGTTTAGGCATTTATTGGCTTGTTTATTCTGTGTCCCAAGAGCACAAGAAGTTTGTTATTTTGTATTTTGTTTGCTGTTTTCTGAGACAGAGTCTCACTATGTAGTTTGAGCTGGCCTCAAACTCCCTATGTAGCCCAGGCAGGCCTCGGGCTCCTAGTGATCCTCCTGCCTTCCAACTGCTGGGATTACAGGCATGGGCCATTATGCCTGTAAGAAACTGTAAGAAACTTGTCATTCTTAATCTCGACCACATTTCCTAAGGCTTGTAAGGATTTAATAAATATCCACAGAATAAATGGAGTAAGTCCATCCACAAGTGTTGTGTATAACTTTTGCTTGTTTCTTTGTTTTGTTTTGTTCTGAGACGAGGTCTCCCTAACTTGTCCAGGCTGGCCTTCTGCCTCAGCCTTTCATGTATCTGGGACTACAGGTATGTACCTCCATATCAGGCTTCTACAAAATTTTTAAAGGCCACAGTGACAAGCTTTTGTTTCTCCAGGGCTCTGAATCTCAGATTCTATGGTTTTACAGGTCTCCTCCTCTGACCTCTTATGCTGCAATTGAGAGGCTTTTAAATCCCTGTAGTCTTGGCCTTAGGGTCAAAGGAAAAACTGCTGCCAAAGACACTCAACTCCTGATGGGAAACAACTGTGAGACTGTGACAAAGCTCAGGGCAAGAGACAAAGGGAAAGGGAGCAGACACCCAGCAGACAGAGGATGAGGCTGCCGTCTGAAGCCCTCGCCCAGGACTGGGTGACCCTTTCCCAAGATCCACCCGTCCATGTCCGCATCTTACCGACTGTTCTGGAACTGCTGATCTATCTCCGCCAGGGACTGGCCTTTTGTTTCAGGAACAAAAAAGTAGATGAAGCCAAGGCCGAGGACAGCAGTCAGCCCATAAAGCAGGAAGATCCAGGACAAGCCAATGGCACCTGGGGACAGGAAGGCAGGTATGAGTGCCCTGCAGCATGGACCTTCTGGCAGGTTCTGGGTGGAGTGTGGAAAGCCAACCCCCTCAAAGGTGCAGGGAGACAGACTTGCACAATGGGTCGAGGAGCTTCCAGTAGGTACCTAAAGGCATGAATCTGACCAACCACCCCAGAGGCAGAGCAAGAACGAGGGCACAAACCCACCAACGCAAATGGGGACAACTTGCATTTAGGGGAACGATCACTCCTGCACACCTAACACATTAGCCATGTTCAGAATTTGGTATACCTGAACTGAGGCAGTGACATTCAGCTTGGTGGGAAATAGCTCAGTGGGGACACAGATTTGGCCAAGTTCAGCTTCAAAAATAACACTCAGAGGTCCTAGCAATGGGCCCTTCAGTGATGTGGTCATTTGGGAAACAACTTCAGCCACTTTGGCCTGTGTCTGACTGGTTGGGGAGAAGACATAGAGGGTTGGTCCCTGGACCAGGGGCTCAAGCAGCCCTGCACTTCCTCTTCCTCCTGTTGATCCTGTCCCCTTTTCTTCTGCATCTTCTCCTCCTCTCCCTCTGCTCCTCTCCTCCCCTCTGTTTCACTCATTCATTCCCTACTTACAGGAATGCCTGAAGTCTGAGGCCGCAGGGGGAGCCTAGAGTCCCTAATACTGTGCCAGGAGACAGTCGTGGTGGGTGGTTTCTTCCCCTAGTTCCCCCTACAGCTCCATGAGTTGCTGAGGAGGGAACTGTTGGTCACATGGAGAAGGGAAAGTACTGAAGCTTAAGTACTGTATTGTGCTTTGGGACTCACAGTGAAGGAGGCCTAGGTATAAGAATAGCCACTGTGATTGGCTCAGGGATGGGCAGCTGATGAGCCAATGAGGGCTTGTCCCAGGACTTGGGTTGGAGCCGGTGGGAAAGGGGATCTCTTTCCCTGGCTGCCAATCTTGAGAGGCTGTTGGAAGCCATCTTTGTTCTGTGAGACTAATCTGCTTGGGTGTGAAGCAAGAGGCAGAGGCCAAAGGAGTGAATGATGGTCAACAGCGGTGATGGAGCCCAGGAATCAGCTCTACTTGAAGGCACTCCACCTTCCTCTTGTCAGTGAGTTAAGGCAGAATATTCCCTTATATTCCCAACATAAGTTGGGCTCCACTGGGTTTTCTGTCACTTGTGACCAAAATGATACTGAGAGACTCTGACTCTGAGAGAAACTGTTTGTAGATCTGGATAGAACTAAGCTGAGGGATAAGAACAAAGGACTCACCGATGAGATCGAGGAAAGAGAGGCTGATGGAGAGGTTGGCAGCCCAGTTGAAGCTGTTGCAGAAGGCAAAGGCCCTGCCGCGGACCTCCGCGGGGTAGATCTCACTGAGGACAAGCCAGGTCACTGGGACAGAAGAGCACAGGAAGGTGGAGCGGCTTCAAGCAGAGCTCTGTCCTGGGCTCCCTCACAGCTGCTGGGGCCTGGCACCCGTGGGCCGAACGGTGGGCTGCCAGCCAGGTGAATCAGGGAAGCTATTAGTCTCCTGACAGCCACCCCAGTTCCCTGTGGTGGAAGGGTTCCTTTGGGTAACCACAGCCTCTATTTGCCCAGGACTCAGAGGTCTCGCAGGACACAGACTTTCAATGCTGAGATGAGAGCAGCCATGGGCAAAGAGGGATGGTCGTTTTCTACTTTCTATGTTAGATTTCTTTCAAGTAAACCTTTCTAGTTGAGCTATCCAGGGACAACCCCAGGTTGTACGGGGCCTGAGGCTTAAACAGTTAACATATATAATTACTAATATATAATTGTATGTATTTTAACATGAAGTTAGGCCCCCACCCTGGGAGCAGTCCTGAAGCTTTAGGTCCATCTGCCGCTAGTGCCCCTCTAGACCGATGGGGCTGTGAACTGCCCTGTATGAGGGAAGGAGGGAGGCCCCAGATTTACTCGCAAGAAATTCCACTCACCTGGTCCAAATCCAAAAGAGAAGGCACTCACAAAGGTCATCAGGCAGATTAATGCTGCCCAGCGCAGCAGTGTGTGCTCTGGGCTGGGGTCAGGGGTGGTGCTCAGGGCTGGCAGGCTAGTAGCTGCGGCAGCTCCGGGGTGGAACTTGGTTTTCTGAGCAGCAGTGAAGACTGGCTCCCGCTGGCGCCCCCTGCTGCTTGGCATAGGAGGTAGTGATGGTTCGTTTATCAGGCCAGAGCCTGCAGTAAAGCCCGTCTTTTCGGTGGCATTGGGCATGGCCAGGCAGCTGGGGCCGGAGTCCATGGGCACCACAAAGCTGACCAGGCCTATGCCGCTGACTGTCAGGGCCATGAGGCCGCAGCCAGCCAGCAGCAGCACTCTGCGTCCGGCACGGTCCACCAGTCCCATGGCAGTCAGGGTAGCTGCCACCTTTACCACGCCGAGCCCCACAGAGGCCAGCACAGCAGAGGAGCCTCCGTGAAAGCCAACGGAGCGGAAGATGGTGGAAGCGTAGCACAGAACATTGGGCTGCCCTGTTAGCTGCTGGAAAAGCACCAACCCCAGCCCCACTGTGGTCCGGCCTCGCATATTATCCCGGGCCCTGAAAAGGTCCAGAAATGTGTAGTGTGGCCTCCCCATGCCGGGCACGGTGGCCTCACCTCCCTGGAGTGGGATCAGGTCCTTGTACACTGCAGTCTCCTCTGCACCAGCTGGGAGGAAGAGAAGGCTGAGAGACTGCAGGAGAGCGGGGGCGGCAGCCCAGCCGAACATGTGTCTCCACCCCCAGGGGGCACTGGCCAGGGCATAGTTGAGGGCATATGACAGCAGGATGCCCACGGTGATGCCTGCCTCGTAGAGGGACACCAGCACTCCCCGCTGCTGCGGCCCCACTAGCTCTGACACGTAGATGCAGCAAGCCATGGAGGACAGCGAGACGGCGAGGCCGACTGCCAGGCGGCCCAGCACCAGCCAGGGCAGGGAGCCAGCCAGGCCCAGGCTCAGGCTGCCCGCCAGCAGCATCAGGTTGCTCCCCAGGATGGTTCGCTTCCTGCCATAGTGGTCAATGAGGAAGCCGCCCCCCAGAGAAGCGAGCAGCCCCCCCAGGAGCAGGCTTCCCACCAGCAGTTCCTGCTGGGAGCAGCTCAGTCCAAAGTCAAGCTGTAGTGGCAGAAGGGCGCCTGATATCACTGCCAGTTCGTAGCCAAAGGTCAGGCCACCCAGCAAAGACACAGAGGCACACAGGGGCAGGGCAGGTGGAGGGCAGCCTGGAAAATGAAATGACAGCAGTGTCAGCATGTCTTCTTGCAAGAGTGTGCATCCCACATTTCCTCCAGCTGTCCCGTCCCCTATCCAACCATCTATTATTCAATGAAGCAGCCATTCATTTACCCTGGCTTGCTTCTTTCCTTCCTTTCTTTCATCCTTCCATCTATATATCTACCCATCATCCATCAATTGGCCCATCCATCCATCCATCCATCCATCCATCCATCCATCCACTCATCCATCCACATATCCATCCATCTATCTCTCCATTCATCTACCCTTTAATTTGTTCAGCCACCCATTGATTTATGAATCCATCTATCCACAAAGACAATTTATCCACCCTTCCTTGCATTCCATCCCTTGTATATTCATCCACACACCCATCTGGCCAACCATCCAGATTTATTTATCCAGCATCTGCTACAAGTCAGACTGCATTCCTGAGGCCAGCTATACAGTGGTGTCGAGGGCCTGACACTGCCGAGCATGGGGCAGATAATAAATATATGGCATAACTCAGGTGGTAGTGCCATGAAAGAACAAAGCAGCAAGAGGGAATTGACAGTGAGTGGGGAATATTGTTTTAAATAAGGTTGTCAGCTAGGGGCCTCTGTGGAGATGGCATCTGAGCAGAAATCAGAATAGAGAAGGGGGAAAGCCATGATAAACCTGGCAGAGAAACGGCTAGATGATGCAACTCCAAGTGCAAAGGCAGGAGGTTAGCACGTCCCAGGTCCACCTGGGCACTTTAGCCACTTAGCAAGATCCTGTCTCAGAAACAAAAAACAAAACAAACAAAACAAAACAAAAAAAAAAAGAGCAAAGGCTGTGGATTTAGCTCAGTACAAAGGCCCTGGGGTCAATCCTAGCACCAGTCCCTGAAAATAGCAGCACAGCTCTAGGTGCTTTTGAGGTCTGACTCACAGTTTCTCCCTTGAAAATTAATGTATTTACATTTATTACAATTACTGATAAGCTTGAATCTGCTCCTGCTATTTATTTTGGTGTCTTCTGTTCATTGCAGTCGCACAATCAAGCTATTTTTCTCTCCATTCTTGCTTTAATGAGTCAGTTTTTTGTTGTTGTTCCACACCTTGATTTGAGTGTTTACTTTCTGGGTTTTTTTCTTCTAAGAACAGCACTAGTCAGCAGAATTTTCAGCAGTGATAGAAACTTCTCTATCTGAGCAGTTGGATGGGACTGGCTGCATGTGGATTCTTGAAAGTTGGCTAATGTGATGCAAGAATTAGGTGTTTTATTTTAGTTAATTTTCTCATAAAAGCATGACTTGATTAGATGGGCTGCCGTGTTACTTAGGAGTGAATATCTTGAGGGCCACATAAAGCAAGTGCCTGACCCTAGGTCACAGGCAGGAAGCAGTGAGCCTCAACCCAAGGAGGTCAACCGGAGCAGGGTGCATACTTCTGGATGCTCCTGCCAGGCCCAGACGGGACTATATTCCACTCGGATCCCACCTTCCAGTGCTCATGGGCAGTCTTCCTGCAGCGGCGGCAGGGCTTGTCTCCTCTTTCTGCTCCCTGCCCCATTCCCTGACCAACCTCACCAGGAATGCCCCAGGTGAGAATCTGCCCATGTCCCACCATCTGTCCCTGCTACCCCTTGCTTACCCCCTTGGTCCTTGAGGTTCACGCCCCCACGGGACCGTCCTCCTAGGCCATGCGAGTAACTGGACTGAAAGCACAAGCCTGCTCGCCACCTCTGGGCTCCCACTGGAGTAAAAGGAGCCCAGCCAAAGGCCAAGGCTGAGCCGACTGCCCGAGGGCTCTGTTGGAAACCATAGCGGTGCACACTGGGGTCATAGTGGCCAAAAGGAAAGCAGAGGGAGGCAAAATAGGACTAACTCCAGCTCACTTCGGGAGTGCCTCCACATGCTCGCTCTGGATCCATCCTCCTAGCAACCCCTGGAGCAGCTGGTACACTCGAGGAAGCTAAGCCTTGGCATGTTCTCACAGCCAGGAAGCAGCAGGACCAGGACCAAAACCCATACGCTGAAGAGTTCTGCTCCACAGACCTCCCAGCATGAAGGCTGAATCAGAGACAAGAAGGCAGCAGACAGCAGGGCTGCAGAGCAGAGGCAGAAGGGGAAAGGCTGTCACAGAAGCCCTGGTGCGTGGAGCCACACAGTTTGCCTTAAAGCTTAGGGGCACCTGAAGAAATGACCCCGCCTGTCTAGCACAGGTGCAGAGAAGTACACAGTAATATAGCCAAGGCTCAGCACAGGTGAACGTGCCTGCGCTGGCTACCGCTCCACACCAGAATGTAAATATGTGATAACAGCCTGTGTAAGAACCACCCGGTAAACATGAGAACACCCTGCTCCTGCGCTCCGGCACTCTGCTCTGCTTCATGCTGCCTGCTGTTGTCTTGCACTCATGCATTCTTCAACCTGGGAACCTCACCTGTGAAAATCTACTTTGAAGCCCCAAGCAAACTGCCACCAAGAAACAAAGTATGGTGAAGTTATGGTGTCCTGAGGAGCTATAAAGGACAGCCCCAAACATGTAAGGCCATCAGGAAGACTGGGCAGGACACTCCTCTCTCCTTAGGTGCTCATGGCTCCCACCACCCATGCAAGCAGGTCCAGCTTCTTTAGTGCGACATCTACGGCCCTTTATATGTTGGCATAACTCCATAGCCACTGCTCTTCTCGGTGCCAGCCCCATGTCCATTACCACCACACCCCTTTCCCTGAGACACTTCTGTTCCTGCACACACTGTACACTGTCACACTGTTTTGCCTTCGTGCCTATTGGTCCTCCCGCATACCCTGCCCTGGATCCCCAAGTGTCCACTCTTCCTCTTTGCCCCAGCCCACCTCTACCTCCCCTGGGACTCTAGGTATGCATATCCGTGACTGGGTATCCATACCTGGTTCTGTGTTGGGAGCCACCCTTCCCTATCGTCAGCCCTATACCACAAGTGGTACTGTCATTCCTAGTCTACAAAAAAAATATCAGGCCCAGGGAGGTAAAGACATTTGCTCAGGGCAGCACAGGGTGTAAGAGAGAGCATGGATTGGAACTCATGCAGTTTGACTCGTGTCCTCAAATCAGACACGATCAGTAATAAAATCTCACGCTACCTGAACCACTTATCCAGTAGAGGCTGTGAGCTGGGCTCTTGAAGTTCTTTTTCTCACATCATTCTCATGGCTCCCCTGGGATAAGGGTGTTTTACAGGGACCACATGAAGGTCAGAGAAGGTGGCAAATGTCCCAGGTCACAACAAGTGGGAACAGAAAGGCTGGAGCCGAGTCCTTGTCCTGGAGCTGACAGATAGATCCCACTCCCTGGTCTGCCGCGGAGAGCACCACCGGGGGCTGTGGGCGTGGCAGGCATGTGGACGACTTGTCCCTCCACACGCATATGCCCACTGGCACGCACACACGGATGCCTCCGCCACCCAGCCCTGCTTTACCTGTAGTGCACGCTTTGGTGAGGTGAATATCTTAGAGCCTTCCATGATACAAACCATCCGCCATGGCACGTGTGCCACAGGTTTGCCACCACTGCTTAGACAGTAGCTGTTGGATTAATTTAGGGGGCATGAGTGGGGCAATAGCAGGGAGCTACAGCCAAACAGAATATTCTGGCGAAGACCTTGACTTCTTCGGGTGTCCGTTTCCCTCAGGTTTGGAAGTGCTGTGTGGTGGTGTTAGGTATGGACTACAGAGTCACAGCTGGTGTTGTTCAGCAGCTGGGGCGTTGTGTGTGAGAGGCTGGGTGGTGCACTGGTTGGGAATTCAGTCTAGACTCAGAGTATTGGAGTTCAGTCAACTCTTCTCCAGAGCTGTGTGACCTTAGGCAACTAGCTTAACCATTCTGAGCTTCCTTTACTTACAAACAGGATAATATCTACTTCATAGGCCTGCCTGGCGCTATAACCAGTGTTGGCTATGACTTTGCACAGAAGAACTGACTGAAGTCTTCAGAGCTAATTCAGGTCACATCCCCCAGCTCACCTCAGTGTAAAAATGTCCAGCAGCATCAGCTTGAGCAGGACCCAAGCATCCCACCCACAAGGCTCTGCAAGATCTGGCCTTTGCTCTTATGGCCTCCAGCTATATAGGCCTGGGGGCCACAGCAGTCATCCTTGCCTCGGGGCCTTTGCCCTTGCTGTTCTCCCTGCTGGGAAACTCCTTCCCCAGAACTCAGCCAGGTCTGCCCCTGGCTCAGCTCCAAAAAGTCCAAACAGACAGCCTGCCTGCCTGCCTGCCTGCCAACAATTCCGTCTGCTTGGGCCTTGTTTTGTGTTCCACTGCATCTTATCATACATTTTAATCTTGTATTTATTTGGTACAGGGTCTCAGCAGCTTGGACTCATGGTGATCCTCCTGTCTCAGCCTCACCAGTGCTGGGATTATAGGTGTAGACCACTGCATGGCATGTTCAGGGTTGCAGGCCGCCAAGGCATGAACACCCAGGAAGGAACCCTGGTCCTTGTGCTTGCCAGGCAGGCACTTGACCACCGAGCTATCTCTTCATCCACCTCCTCAAAGAGAAGATGCTCCTTGGGAACCCTCAACCCCTCGGCATGGCACAAAGCAGATGCTCCCTAAAGAACGAGGGGCTGACTGACCCTTGGAACTTGTGAGTTTGGAAAGGTCCAGAAATTCCTACCACCCCCAGTTTTGCACTGGGCTGCCTGGGGCCCCTGGTGTCGTGTGTGTGTGTGTGTGTGTGTGTGTGTGTGTGTGTTTGCCTACTGCTGTCCTGAGCAGTGCAGGCACCTCAGGGCTCAGCGAACCCCGTGAAGTCTCCAGTTCCTTGTCCCCAGCGTGGGTAGGCTGCCCAGCGGGGATGGTCAGGATTGGGGTCAGTCGGGCGCCGGCCCCAGAGTCGTTCTCATTCTTGGCCACTTGCTCTTCCAGTGCAGGAGGAGGATGGAAGGAGGAGCCAGAGGCCCCTGACCAGCCTCGGCTAGGCCTTGCTGCCCCGCAGGAGGAGCTGAGCCAGGTGGTGGGGACCGCAGAGGCCCCAGGCATAGCCCGGGGGTGTCTGGGTTCCGGGCAGCCAGATGGGACTTACCCATGGCGAGCCGGGCTCCGCGGGTGGGCGTATTGGGGGCGCTGGGGCTGGGTGCGCATCCCCTCCACGGCCGGCGGAGTCCCCTTCAAGGCCGCAGCTGCCTCCGGATAAACTTTCCGGCCCGCCCCGCTGCACCCCTCCCTTCCTCCCGCGCGGCGCAGCTGCCACGTCTGCCAAGGGAGGCGGGACGCTGTCTGGCTCTCTGTGCTCGTCCCGCCAGAAGTTCTCCGTGGAGTGAGCGCGGGCCTAGTCCCTCCCTTTGTGGCACACACACACACACACACACACACACACACACACACACACGCATATACCATCCCCTAGAGTCACACACACACATACACACAAACACACACACACACACACCGTCCCCTAGAGTCTCACCACCCTTTCATTCCACACTAAAGTCTGCCCCCACACTTATAACTGGGCGCACAGGTGCGCCCCAGGGCCTGGCTGGGTCTCTAAGTTTTTGTATGTTAAGGAGCTTATATTCCAGTGCCAGAAGAAAAACAAACAAAAGGAGCCTGCTATTGAACATGGCTGTGCGGAGAATTAAACCAGGGCAGTGGGCTGGCGTACTAGGCAGGTAGTTAAATATTAGCAGGCCTGGGGGACAAAAGACATCAAAAACATGCTTTGCCAATTATAGTTAAAGAAATAAAACGGTGTGTAATACATTTATAATCATCTATTAGGTTTCAGGTCAAAAGCATTCAGCCATAGCACAAAAAGATCTTAAAATCAGAGGACACATAGCTGCACCACGTAGCTGGCCAATCCAGGGTCATTTTTTTCTTAAAACCAAGGGAGCCATATACTCAGCACCCCCGTCGCAAGATCTGCAAGAGCTACCCACATTATGTACGTGAGACTCAAACAACTCTGAGTAGAACAGCGTACTTCAGGAAAATCTCTGACCACCTGAGCAGAACAAAGAAGACCTTTTACAATAGTAAGAGACAGAAACTCTAGACTTTTAAGATGGAATGTTGACAGGCATGACCACTCTGGAAACCGAGCAAAGAGAATCACTATTGGGCAGTGCCCTAGGCCCTGGGAGTTCCTGCTAAAAGGAGACCCACTGTCCCTTCCTGGAGGCTGCCTTGGTTTTGCCCACACTTTGCCTTAAGGGTACTTTGCCTCCCACTATTTTGCACTTTGAGATAAATTGTCTCTCCTTTCACACTGTTTTTCTGTGTTTTGGCTGAACCCTTTCCTCAAGAACACAAGGATTTGTTGGGGAGATAGCTCAGTAGAATAAGCACCTACCTGGCAAGTTCAGGGTCCTGAGTTCAATTCCTGGTAACACACACACACACACACACACACACACACACACACACACACAGAGAGAGAACACAATGATGGAGGAACCCTTTGACTAACTGGTGGATAGGGACACTTGTGGAAGGGACACCTGAGTTGAGAACAGGTGGTCCAGCCAGAAGGAGCTGCAAGGGTAAGAGCCCTGGGGTGAGAAGGAGCTGGTGGGACACAAAGAACACCAGAAATGAAGCAAGAGGGCTGGGAGCCTGGGTGAGGATGGGCAGAGCAGAGGAGGAGAAGCCCGCCCGGAAGGAGCAGGCTGAGGCCTGAGCCTTGCAGGCCCTGAAGGAGTCAGGATCTGCGGTTTTAGCTCCATTGACGAATCGCTGGAGAGCTCTGCAAGGGTTGTAGGAGCTAGAACAGGAGCAAGGAGCCACTTGGGAGCCTGCTGGAGGGGAGGGTGAAGTGAGTTTGGATCAGATGATAGTGGGGATGAAGAAGGGCAGGCAGGGAGGGCAGGCAGGGAGGGCTTGCGCTCCACAAGAGGAGCAGCTCAGGGCTGGGAAAGGAGAGCCAGAGCCCTATGTAGGCTGGTGTGTGACGTTGGAGGTTGTGTGACGTGACATTGGGCATTCATGTGGAAACTGGTGGGCAGCTGGATGTGAGCCTGGAGTTCCAGAAGGAGGTAGGCAGGGGTCACCACCACTGTTTCTCACTCAGCCAGCACACATGAAATCCCAAGCTATGTCCACACGAACCTAGCCTGATGGTAGATACATGTGCCCTCATCCAGCAGAAACTGTTCCACTGACATAAACAGATATCCTGGCAGAGACAGCACAGATGAGATCTTGGAGCCCAGGTATATTGTAAAAAAATCTTTTATTTATTGGCTTATTTATTTGGTACAGGATCTCACTACACAGCTTGGACTCAGTGATCCTCCTGTCTCAGCCTCCCCAGTGCTGGGATTACAGGCATGCACCACCACACTCTAGCTTTGGGCTCCTGGGCTGCATGGCATGTGGTACTGCGGATCAAACCCAGTGCCTTGCCAAGCAGGCACTTAGACCACTGAGCTAAGCCCCTGGAGCCAGGAGTTTTTGGTACAGTTCTGAAAACAATAGTTTTATTACTAGTTTCTTTTTTGGTTGGTTTTTTTGGCAGAACCGGGGGTTGAACTCAGGCCCTTGTGCTTGCCAGGGAAGCGCTTATTCCACTGAGCCATTTCCCTGGCCCCTGCTACCAATTTCTAAGCTCACACTGGACACTGATGGAGCAGCCAAGGAGACTTTTATTCTAGGTCAAGAATAGCAGGAATAGGAGTTAAATTTACAAATCAACTTCTTCATCCCTTAGTGGTTAGGAGTTTGCAGAAATAAGTTCAAAGAAATGAAGAGGAAGGAGGAGCTGGTGAAGAGGAGAGAAATCATGTCTTTTCTAGGAAAGGGCAGAGATTTTCCAGAAAACTAGGTGCTGCCTCTTTTTTTGTTTTGCTCCTCTTACTGTTCTTTCCAAGTTACCCTCATATGACTGTCAGGTGTCATAAGACTGGAGTGAGGTTATCCTCTAGCAGGCAGATGGGGTTTTAGTAAAGTGGGAGGTTGCATGGCAGTCCCTGCAGCAGCCAGCACAGGTCTGGCCAGCGTGGGTTTGCACATGGGGCCTCTGACCTAGAGACATTTTGTCTTCAACTCTAAACAGTATTAGAGCAGATTAGGAATTTGGGTAGGCCTAGCAGAGACCACAGGATTAAGGCAAGGGAAGATTCTGGTCCCATAGCTACAAAATTTGTTGCACCCCGCCTTGAAATCTAGGTGGGCTGCAATCAGTGGAGATTGTACAAAAGAGCACTGCGTGGCTGAGTGCCTGGGCTCCTGGTGCACAGGCATCCCGAGCCCTCCTGCGCAAGGCCAACTACCCGCCACGCTGCAAGGAAGCCCACACTAGCAGAGGCGCCGTGGTGATCCTCATCCAGGGCCTCCCAGCTCCAGCTCCAGAGCAGCCTTCAGATGGCTCGTACTCCCAGAGGACAAACCTTCTAGCTGGGGCCTAGGGTTCAGTGGGACAGTGGCACACAGGGCCCATCAGCCTGTTAGGGCTCCTGAACTGTACATTCCATGCGCATAGTTAAGTGGTCTCATGAAACTGAAAACTTTTAGAGTAAATTTTTTCTGTTTGTTTTTGTATTTTTTAGGGAAGGGTTTACAAGGTGTTCAGGGTCTCACTACTAGGTCAGACTCATAGTGATCTGTTGGTTTACAGACTCCCAAGTGCTGGGATTACAGGAGGGCATCACCATGCCCAGTCTCAATTGCTGTCTCAGTGTGCCCCAGGGGCGGACCCAGCCAGGCAGGCCCTGGGATTGAAACCCTGGCCCCTGCGCCTGCTTGCAGGTGCTTTAATCCACTGATCTATTTGGCTGGCAGTAAATTGTTAATAAAGCAACAAATGAGACAAAATCTGAACTTTATCATGAGTCATGGTATCCTGGGTCAGATTTTTGGGTTCTCATGTGTGATGAACAAAACATGGAATGTGGTACATGAGTTAAGGAAAAAGAAGCAAAGGTTCTTTGAAATGTAAAGGTTGAAGGTACACTTGGAATGAGTGGTGGATTTGGGCAGCGGAAACAAAACCAAGCTCAGCTGCTTGCTCCTTCTGGGTGGCCCCTGCCGGAGCAGTGGGTGTAGTACGCAATCATCGTGGCAGCGGCCGGGGCCTGATGGCACGGAGGACTCGCATGGACGCGCGGCGGGGGCGGCGCCCGAGGTCGCCTGCGACGCGCGTGGCAGCCTGCAGCCGGCCAGGCGCAGCCCCCTGGGGACGCGGCGGCCCAGGCCTCGGTGAGCAACGGCGAGGACGCGGAGGACCTGAAGATCGTCTGGAACAAGACCAAGCACGACGTGAGGGTTCCTCTGGACAGCACAGGCTCCGAGCTGAAGCAGAAGATCCGCTCCATCCCGGGACTCCTGCCCGCCGTGCAGGAGGCCATGTATAAGGGGCTCGTCCCTGAAGACAAGACGCTGAGGGAAATCAAGGTGACCGGTGGGGCCAAGATCGTGGTGGTTGGCTCCACAATAAATGATGTTTTAGTAGTGAACACACCCAAAGACGCTTCACAGCAGGATGCAAAAGCTGAAGAGAATAAGAAGGAGCCCCTCTGCAGGCAGAAACGACACGGGAAAGTGTTGGATAAAGGAAAACCTGAAGACGCGGTGCCTTCTGTTAGGGTGTCCAGGAGCGCCTGCCAGCAGCCAGCAGTCCCTCTGTCCGGCATGTACAACAAGTCTGGGGAAAAGGGAGGCTCGCCTTTAAGCTAGAACAGGACCAGCTGTGGATCGGCACTAAAGAGCGGACGGAGAAACTGCCCATGGGCTCCATTAAAAATGTGGTCAGTGAACCTATCGAAGGACATGAGGACTACCACATGATGGCATTTCAGTTGGGCCCCACGGAAGCCTCTTACTACTGGGTGTACTGGTTCCAACTCAGTACGTGGACGCAATCAAAGACACTGTGCTGGGCAAGTGGCAGTATTTTTGAAAGCACTTTCACCTCTGGCCAAGGAAACTGACCCAAAGGACCTTGCGGGAGAGGCCTGCAGCATCCTGGATCTCAGAGTTCTGGAATTTTGTTCACAAAAACCGTTTCTGCACAGTCTGCGGCGATGTGGGGACTGAAGCCAGAGGTGATGTACTTGCACCATTAGCTTAATTTTAACTTAAAATCACCAGTTCCCTTTCTTGCAGTCAGCTTCATACCGTTTTTAAAGTCAGTACCATGGAAATCAATAAATCTGAATTCTGAACACACACACACACACACACACACACACACACGCAAAAAGAAACAAAAATAGCACAAGTATGGATATGTTAAGAATCTGAAATATTTTGCTGGGTCTAGGGCCTCTCCTACTGAATCTTCTAGAATGTGATGGACGGGGTGCTGAGTCATGTTTGCTGTGCCTGCTGCACACAACCTTTTCTTTTTTGGTGGAACTGGGGATTGAACTCAGGGCCTTGCACTTGCCGGGGAAGCATTTATTCTACTGAGCTATCTCCCCGGCTCACAACCTTTCCCATAATTCACTCTACTATAATCGGAGGTATAAGATGTAGTCCATACATATGAACCTTTAACAAGCAAGGTCCAAGTATAGAATGGACATTGTAGGTGATGTTGACAGGTCTAGCATGCACGCATTCTGGTTTAGGGTTTCATAATTTCCAGGACTCTTATCTTTGCCTCCAGGTAGTAGGCCTTAGGACAAGGTGTAGGGAGGTTGGCCCTGGACATTGTCCAGATGCAGGTGAGTGGAGAGGGTGATCTCACAGTCCCCACTGCACCACAGGTGTCTATATTACTTGGAGTTAGCATTTTACATGTATTGGTTTCCTGCTAACCCTCAGAACAGCCTGTGAGGTAGGAATGATTACAATCTACCTCCATTCTACAGACAAGAAAGCTGAGTCCAAGGAGGTGTAGCAACTGGTGTAAGGGTACAACTTGCTCAGGGTTTCAAGGAATAGCCACATAGCAACTCCTTCTTCCTCTGTGAACATCTTGACTTGTTACCAGGAGACCAGGTTCAGCAAAGTGGAGCATTTGTCATACTCTAGTGACATGTCCTACAGCTGTGATATGGTTGGAAAGGACACACTGCTCTTCAGTGTGAATTCATGAAAAACTTGGCATCCTGCTGACACATTCTACCTGAGCCCCCTTTCCTCTCAAAGTCTTACCAAGGGTGATGGGGTTCCAGATAGATTCCTGGGATCTTCTGTGCAATAAACAAAGACTTGGTCATGGCATACAATGGTAAAGAAACAGCTGCAGAGTTTAGTTAGGTAGCAGCATGTCCAGAGGGAAGTGGCTCAGGCTAGTGAAAGGAAAGTGCCACGGACAGAGGACATTCCTTTTACAGATTTAAAACATTGCGCAAGATCTAGGGTTCCTCCCATTGGGCGTTCCACAGCATGATTGACAGTATGATTGACAAGGTGCTGTCACGTCACCTGTGTCTATTGCACGTGTCCATCCCCATAGTTCGCTCTCCTATAATTGGATGTACGAGGTACAGTCCGTGCGCATGAAACTTCAGTGCATTCCAGGGGAAGAAAGTTTACTGTGAGTCATGCAAGAGGGTCTAGTGTGCATGGGTGGATCCTGGAATTTTGGAATTTTCAATTTTTTTTCTTTTCTTAGTAATTTTATTGAGAAACAAATAGCAATGACACAGTTTCAAAACCGATTGGTAGGACAGTTTCAATAATTCATACATTGCATATTGTTGTCTTAGTGGTTATTCATTGTACAAGATACAGACATGATATCCTATCCACAAACACTATTAGAACAAATCTTCCTGTTCATTGAATTAAGAGAATGTAGCTGCATATCTATCCTATTTTGAATATATAGATACAAAATGGTCCTTATTTCTAGGCCCTTTTTTGGTTTAGTTTTGTCAGAAAAGGGTATTCCATTGTCATTTAAATATTGTAGGTACATGAATTCAGCAAAATATTCCAATATAGTCCAGTAATCCATAATAGTAGTGGGTTTTCCGTAGGACTGGCAGTGTCAGAAGTTGTTGACTTGAGTCTTTTACAGCTCAGCATATAAATGACATTACTTTTTAAAAAAATAATATAGTTTCAATAATTAATACATTTTACATTGTTATCTTCCTAGTAGTTATCCATAGTACAAGAAGCAGACAGGTTATCCTGTCCAAACACTATTACTACCAATCTTTCTTCTCACAGAATTAAGCAAAAGTAGCTGCATATCTATCCTAACTATTCTGTATATACAAATACAAAATGATCCCTCCTTTGTAGCCCCCTTTTTTATAGTGCTGTCAGAGATGGGTATTCTATTGGCATTTAAATATTATAGGTGCTTGAATTTAGCAAAATACTCCAACACGGTCCAGCAGTCCACAATAGTAGTGGGTTATCTGAAGAAGTTGTTGACTGAAGCCTTTTACAGCTCAGCATATTAATATGGCTTTACTTTATATACCCTATTTTTATACTTTTCTGCTGGATGCTTAAGACCTAGATAAAGCACGACCTATATAACAAGAAATGTAACTTTTATATCTGATAAAGTCAGTCAAGTCCCCTCAGGATTTATCCTGTAACCCTGTACCACACTTTGTAGATCCTTTGTCAGTGGCAGCCATGTGGATGAGTCACAGCCATTGCTTGACCTATTTGCTCTCTATGAAAGCCTGAGAGAAAGTTTTCTTTCAATACGACTCTCCTTAAGTACACTGCACATCATCGATCACATTCCTCTGTGGCTCCATAATCTCCTTGATCAGAAAATTTGGGGCACAACTGAGTCCCATGATGTTACAGTACAGGTTCTCCTATGTCCTGATTCTTCACTGACCTTGAAAGGCTGGGGCCAAAATGTTGGCTGACCTTGCAGCCTTTCTTTTTCTCCAATTTTTGATCTGCAAACTTAGGTTGTTAACTCTCCAGAAGAGAAGCTGATTATTACCCTGTGAAATATGTAGTTCGATTTACCCTATTTGTCTAAATATCAAACATCTTAGGCATTATGTGGAACAGGTATTTTCCATCAAGTACTGATGTATTGAACTTTAAGTCCTTACAGAATGAGGAAAAAAAATTTAAAAATTTAAAAAAACACATTTTTACACAGAAATTTAGAAATCTAATCATATCTAGCATTGTTGCAGGACAATCCTGTAACATATTTTTTTCTTATGTCTTTTTTTTCATTTATCACACATTAAAAAAAGCAAAAACTTTTACTTGTGAGACAGTATGGTAATAATTGGTATGTCATCTCAAGAAGTATGTATTTAGCAGACCAGAATTTTCTAAGGTCTTTGTTTTTCTTATCTCGCCCTCTTGGTAGTAAGCCTAGGGACAAGGGGGCGGAGTTTGGTCCTGGGTCATTGTCCAAGTTCAGCTGGGTGGTGGGGAGTGCTCTAGAGGTGAGTAGAGGGGAGTGGGCTGTAGCCCCAATTGTACTACTGTTATTTATATTAAAAGCTTCCTTTTAATAGAAAAGAAAAAGGTAACTAGATGGTGTCAGATACGCCTTCAAAGATGGCTGCCAGCAACATGGGATCTATGCACCACTTCTAGTCTGGACTGCGCAGCTACTGGGATCATAAACTCAGCAATAGAAATGAATTAAAGAGGCAGAGTTTTGGGCCAGGGATACAGTTCAGCAGCAAGGTCCTGGTTTTGATTTCTGGTATATATATTTTAAAAAAGGCAAGGCTGTCTGCATCACCAGCAGGAAGCAGCAGCTGGCTGTGTTGCCTGTTGATGTTCTTCATTATCTGGTGACATCAGGACCGCTAGCAGAGTTGCATGTTGAACTCAGGAAAGGAAAACACTACTGCCGAAGCATTGGCTGCAGTGCAGTCCCTGCTTCTGGAAACTATGAGATTATAATGTTTTGTGCATGAAGCCACTAAGTTTTGAGGTAATTTGCTAAACAGTGATAAATAGTGACTACAGATTCCACTGCTGTTAAATTAGCTTGATTTAAAAACAAACAAACAAACAGAAGGAGCTAGATCCCCTCAAAAGGAGTAGGGCTGGGTTATGTGTACACAGGTAATGGAGATTTATGCATCTGCCTTCCTAAAGCTCAGCTGTGGTGGTCTGCGAAACACCTATGTCGCTGATGTACCGTGTATCTTATTTAGGTATCATTGTATCCTCCCTGCTAAAGAGAAACTTCATTATTATTATGTGTTTTTTTTTGTTGTTGTTGTTTTTTCTTTTCTTTTTTTTTTTGTGCAGAGTCTCTCTATGCAGTTTGGACTCATAGTCATCCTCCTGTCTTAGCTTCCCAGTGCTGGGGTTAGAGGTGTGCGCCAACAGGCCAGGTTTTTAGTGGTCAACACGGTGCAACCAGGGTTCTGGGGCTGGCATGGCATGCAGTACTGGGGATCGAACCTGGGTCCTTGTGCTTGGCAGGTGGGTGCTTAGACTATCCAGCTATCTCCCCAGCCCCGTGAAAATATTTTTTGGGGGTGATAATGGAGAATTAATGTAGGCCTTCACACTGAGCTACACCTGTAGCCCTTTTCAAAATATTTTACTTTGAGACAAACCCTAAGTGACTAGATCACCCAGGCTGAGCTCAAATTTGTGATCATCCTGCAAAATATATCAGCCCCAGGTGCCACTGTCCTTGCTGTGTTCCGCCTGGCCCGGCTGCTTCCACATGCGCAGGTGATAGCACCTCTGTGCCTGGGCTCGTTTTGACCCTGTTTGATGCCTGTGCAGGTCAGGTCCACAGAGGAAGCAACGCCCCTTGGGGACAGCCCTCAGCCAATGGCCCCCAGAGGAAGGAGGCTTATAAGAACCCAGTCCTTGGCCCCAAGGAGGTGAGGCCCCAGGAGCACCGGGCTTTGGTTGCCAGGGCTGGAAAACAGCTTGCCAACCCACCCATTAGTGCTGCCTGCCAGTGCTTGGCTTCCTCTCCTCTTGCCGTTTCTCGCAATGATACCCCAAGCCACTGCTATAATTTGGGTCTAGGGTCCCATCACCACTGCCCGCCAAGTCTTCTGTTACAACCTCTTCTACTTGAGGCTGTTCCACCATCCGCAGTTGCCACCCACTGCCTTCAACGCCCAATTTATCAAGGTTTTCTCTGGCTTTCTTCTTTGGAAACCCCATCGCCCCAGCCCCGCCAGTCTTCCAGCTCCAAGTCACTTCTTGTTCTATCAGAGCCTCCTCGGCTTTCCACCTGCTCCTAACTACCTTTAGATATTCTGGTGAACAAAAAGCTGCAACACCTCTCCTTCACTGTTAGGGATCCAAGAATAAAATAAAAGAGGTACTATTTAAATACAGCTTTGTTTTCTTTTATCATGACTCCCCACTCAGGTGCTGCTGCCGTGTGGGCGAACAGGCAAGCTCACACCTGGCTGACACCCAGTGGGGAATACAGATGTGGGTACAGCTGCGAATCAGCCATTCCAACCTCCAAGAAGGGAATCTGGGACAGCACAGAGGAGGGAAGGTTTCCGGGGACACTGCTGTTTTACAGAGTTAGATTTTCTCCCTTCTGAGCGGTCAGGAAGGGTGCTCCCAGGGAAATGCCAATTGAGCTGAGAATTGAAGGACACCTGTGTGGGTGTAAGCAGGAAGGGAGGGGGGAGGGCTCTGGCAGAGGAAGTGGTGGGTGCGAAGGCCCTGTAGCAGGAGGGAACATGGCAAGGATGGAGAGAGGGCAAAAAAGAGCAGCCTCAATGGAGTTGGAGTTTGGAGTTGGAGGGAGAAGGGCTTGCAAGAGCATGCAGGGCCTCATAGAATGGATTGGGATTGGATCTTTATTCTAAGCACAGTGAGGAGCTTTGAAAGTTTGTAACTGAGTGGAAAGACCGGTCTGACCCTAGCTATTCTGGCCCAGTGAATATGTTTGCAAAGCATATTTCCAAAGGAGAGGTTCAGAGGGTCTAGTCACCACAGAGATGGTTGTGTAGACACACACACAAAATTGTGATAATCAAACCACAACCCTGAGAAACTGGGTGTTAAGAATAAGACAGGTTCTTATTCTTTGAGTGGTCTGGGCTGATGAAAGAGTGCCAAGAGACACGTTATGCTAACATAAAGGGTCTAATGTTTGAAAAGGGTCCTGCTGGGTGTAGGAATAAAACACAGCTAAGGACATGGGCGTCATAGCAACCCTTGAACCAAAAGTCCTCTCTCTGGTACTTCAGACCAGGTCCCAGTGACTATGGGGGAGGGGCATGGGGCAAAAGTGAGCCCGTGAAAAGCATTTGCTTTCTCTGAGGCAAGTTCGGGGTCATCAGCATATTTAATTCTAATAAAAGCCACCCAGTGCTGACTCCCCATTCTACTGTGTGTGTGTGTGTGCGCACGTGCGTGCGTGCATCACTTCCAGGGATTAGTCCCAGCACATTCAGATTGAGATGAGGGTTTTATAAGGTTGCTCAGGCTGGGGCCGGGAAGATGGCTCAGTAGAGTAAGCACTTCCCTGGTAAGCACAAAGCCCTGAATTCAATCCCCAGTTCTGGGGAAAAAAAAAATGTATGTATATATTGCCCAGGCTGGACTTCCACTTCTAACCCTCCTGCCTCAGCTTCCCGGAGTCCTAGGTTTATAGGTGCTGGCCACCACTTACCCCACCCCTGACGGTCCCTATTCTGAATGCTGGGAAAGTGGAGCTCAGTGAGGATGCAGGTGGCTGTGTTGCACGGAGTTCTGGGCACTAGGGCTGCTGTTTCTGTGACTCTGCCCTGTGCCACCTCTCCTGGCTTGCAAAGCACATCTCTCTGCTGATGTAAAGTTGCCAGCTCCTCACTGGTCAGTTTCCTCTGCACAAAGACCACTTGAGGCCAGTGTCCTGAAGGGGTCTAGTGGGAAGGGGAGGGACTTCCACCAAGTTCTCTTCTCAGTACAGAGAGGCATGCAGGGGGTAGCACCTCTCTTCTCCTGCACATGCTTTTATATCTTCTTATGATATGCGGAATTTGGTGGCCATCCTGAGACCACAAGGTGAAGGGAAAGGGTTCAAACAACGTGTGGAGGAAAGCAGGGCAAAAGGATGAAAGGATTTGGGGTCCTTGGTGACATAAAGTTCCTGAATGACCCCTGGAACCCTTGCCTCTTGAAATATTATGAGCTAATACATGAAGTTATTATTATTATTATTATTGTATTTTAGGGAAGATCTACAGGGTGTTCAGGGTCTCACTACTAGATCAGACTAGTAGTAATCCACCTCCCAAGAGCTGGGATTACAGGCGCACGCCACCATGTTCAGTCTCAATTGCCCTTGCAGGGCTCCCTGGGGGCTGGGCTGGCACAGCAGGCCTGGGGATTGAACCCCTGGCTCCTGTGCCTGCTTGCATGAGTTTTAATCTGCTGAGCTATTTGGCCAGCCTAAGCTATTATTTGTACTATTCAAAATAGTTGATTAAAATACTTGACTACTTGCACTTTAAAATATCAAACTGTGGGAGAATCTACCTACAGAGAGCCCTTCCTGCTCCTCACTGCAGCCCAGAAAGTTTGTAATCCCATGGAAAAGGTGTTGGAATTCTAGAGAGTTAATTCCAATCTACCACTTCTGGTGCAACCCATGGCTAGAATAGATAAAGACACTGAGGCATATCTGTAGTCATGCGGAGCCACAGGGTCCTAAGTCCAACCATGATGCTGGCTATCCAGAACAAGAACCTCAACCCAGGTATTATTAATTCATGGAGAAAGGAGTGGCTTGAGGATGAGGGACTGTGAGAATGGCAGGAAGCACATGAGTGCCACGAGCTGGGTTTGGTAGGAGGCCGGAAATCACCTCTGCAAAATGCAGAGAAGGGCATTCAGAAAGAGTAACCTGCACCGCGCAGCTGAGATGGTATCTCATGTTTGCAGGTCTGTGCTTCAGCTCTGATGTGTGATCTTTTATGCCCTGGCCAACCATGGCCTCTTATCTTGCGGGGAAGGGCTCCTTTGAATTCTGAGTCAACTTCTTGATGACTTGCTTTCTACTCCTGGCCCTTGTGCCCCTTCTTGCAGAGTGGAAAGGGGACAAATAGGACAATAGACTCAGAGAAGGAAGCAAAAGATCTAGACTGTAACACAGAAGACAAACAAGGAACTTTCATATATAAACATATATTTTTAGATTATTTATGCAAATGTGCTTTATCATGCCTGCTATACAGTAAGCAAAACACATTCACTGAGGGGTACTATCAGTCGGGTTCTTGCTGCAAACCACACAGTGGGCTTCTCCAGTGAGAGGTGGTCTCAGTGTCTCCTCAGGATACCTCACATGGGGAAGCCACTGTCCTCACAAGAAAGAGTGGTTGGATGGTAGGAATCAAATGATAATCACTGTTGAATTAAGTATTCCATAAATAATAACAGCTTCCATTTCTGGAGTACTTGTCATGTGCCTGACACAATTCTAGGTGCCTTATTTCTGGTTCCTCATTAAATCTTCACAGAAGCCCTACAAAATAGATAATAACTTGCCTTTCTTTCTTTCTTTCTTTCTTTCTTTCTTTCTTTCTTTCTTTCTTTCTTTCTTTCCTTCTTTAGCAATAAGGGCTGAATCCAGGGCTTTCACACTCAGCCATATCACTAGCCTTTATCTTTTATTTTGCAACAGGGTCTTGCTGTGTTGCTAAGTCATTTAGGCTGGCCTCAGATTTTCAATCCTTCTGCTTTAGCCTCCCAGAGTGCTGGGATTGCAGGTGTGCACCAGTGATATCAGTTTATTTTATGAATGAGGAAACTAAAGCACAGGGAGGTGCTGCCTGGAACCTTTGCCTTCGTCATTCTCTCTGCCTGGATCTTCTCTCAGGAATCAGTTCACAGACTCAAATGTCCTGTGTGTGTGTGTGTGTGTGTATGTGTGTGTGTGTGTGATGTTACTAGTGACTGAACCCATGGCCTTTGCACTGTGTTACATCCCCAGACCTCCTTGTTTTATGTTGAGATAGGATTTTGTTGAGTCACTGAGTTGTCCAGCCTGGGCTTGAAGTTGCAGGCCTCCTGCCTCACCCTCCTGGAGTGTGCCCCACCAGCCAGGTTCAGATGCCACCTCTTCATGGAAACCTTCTCAATTATTTTATTTAAAAATGTATCACAATAGGCTGGCAAGATAGCTCAGCAGTCTAAAGCGCCTGCTTAGGAGTGTGCAGGGACTGCGGCTCCAGCCACAGCTCCACATGCCACGCCAGCCCCACCTCCAGGGTGGGCTGAGCTGACCATATGCACAAAAAAAGTATCACTCCTCTCTTCTACTCTACTATCCATGGTTAACCATTTAATGCATTATACAGCCAGGATATTTTCAAGAATAAAAAGAAGGCACTATTAATAGTTATGGCAGAAGCAGAAGCAATCAGTAGTTATGTCAGGAGCCAGTGTCTCTCGAAAACCAGTATCCCTGTTATCCTGCCCATTCCTCTGCCTGTTTTCTTTCCATGCCACCTACTATTTCCATACCAACTACACATTTTCCTTCCCTACTTGCTTATTGTCTATTTCTACTTACTAGAATACAAATTCCATAAAGGCAGTAACAATCCTTTATTTACTGCTGTGATCCCAGGGCCTTCATATCTGGCATATATGAAATAGTCATTCAGCAAATGTTTGTTGAAATGAGTTTGTGAATAAATGAATGAATAGACATGCAGGAAGCCAGGATGTGCTCCCTCACCCTTTTCCTTCATTGCTTGGCTCTTCTGCCTGGAGACCTGCTGCCCATTCCACAATCAGAGGAGAAGGCCTCAAAGGGCATGCATGCCCAGAGGAGTCCTTTGGATCTCTGCCCTTTCAGCTCCCAGATTCGTGTGGGGCCTCTTTTTTGTGTGTGTAGGATCTCACACAGCTGAGACTCACAGTGATCCTCCTGATCTCTCCCTCCCTAGTGCTGGGATTACAGGCTCGCGGCACCATCGCTGGCTCAGCAAGGCTGGGAGGTGGGGCCAGTGCGGCATGTGGAGCCAGGGATCGAAACCTGGTCCCTAAGCTTACCTAAGCAGGTGCTTAGTCTTCTGAGCCATACCACCAGCCCTACAGCTCCCAGATTCTTTCGAGCACCACCTTGCTCTCACCCCATGAAGCTGCTGGTCCCGGTCCACCTTGGTCCTGCCTAGAGTCCCTTCCCTCTGCCCACTCATCCACCTGGTTGAACCCAAAACCTGGGACACTCTATTGGGGCAAAAGTACGACGGAGGTCCGGGGAGATAGCTCAGCAGTCTGGGTTTGATCCCCGGTACACATGCTGTGTTGTCCCTTCGTGGCAGTCAAGCTGGCCACAAAAACAGCTTGGTGGTGCATGCCTGTAATCCCAATACTGGGGAGGCTGAGACAGGAGGAGCACTAAGAGTCCAAGCTGTGTAGCAAGACCCTGTACCAAATAAATAAATAATGTTTTAAAAAAAGCACAAGGGAATGAGGTAAGCTTTGGATAGAAGTAAAAACTGACACGAACTGTTGGGACTGTAGTTTGGCTGATGGGTCAGATTTTAAAGCACTATGACCTAGCAAGTTCACTTGTAGAAAATTGTTCCCAGAACCATTCACACACGTTTGCAAAGATACCCTGTAGGCCAACTGCAGCAGTAAGAGTAAACAAAACAAAGCTAAAAATGAAACAAAACTGTTGAAGAAGGGCATATCAACAAAGAAGTGTCAAAAAAAAAAAAAAGAAGTGTCTTTTTTTTTTTTTTTTTGTCTCCACGTAGAAGAATGTGGTAGTTCTATGTACACTACTGTGGAAAACTGTTGAGGACGAATTACTTAGGAGCAATAAAACAAAAGAATGAACACAGTGGTACAGACTGGCAAGGCTAAGTGGTCTTTGACGTGTGTCTGTGTATGCAAAAATCTGTACTGTAAAAACCTGCTACAGCTTTGTATTAGTTTTGTATAAAACAGAAGCAGTAAGTTAATACTCCCAATTCAACATAGGTTCTGTTTCCCCTGGGGCGGGGCCGGTACGGCACGCGGGGGATCAAACCTCCATTGCTTCGTATGCCTTAATCCGCTGAGCTATCTGGCCAGCCCATCAGACAACCTCTCCGCAACAATCTCATCATTCCCACTGCCCTCTGAGTCTTAATTTTCTTTTCTGTAAGGTCGGGTTTCTTCCTGTAACTTCACTATTCTTGAATGCATTCATTAAAAGTAGGAATTATCCTAACGCCTAAAACGATGCAGGACGTTGGCTCTTCTGGGTGGGACTCAGGAGCCGAAGGGGGAGGAGTCTAAAAATGAGACTACGAGGTGGGGAGGCGAAATATTCCAGAAGCTAGACTGCTGAAAGGGGCACAGCGTCCCTAAACATTTTCCTGGACAGACGCCACCGCTTTCAAAAGAGGCCAGCAGCTGGGAGATAGGCTTCAAAGCCGGTTGCGATCCTCGCCGAGAGCTTCCGGAGAGAGCCGAAGAGTCTGGAAAGCAGGGCTTCACGAGAGCTGCCGAAAACTTACGGAGATAGACGAAGAGCTTGCCAGTGCGCCTTAGGCACCCATCCGGGAGAGTCTTTCAGTACTTTAAAGTCAAAGTCTGAAGCCGGAACCATTTCAACAAGGCGAAAGTGTGGGAGAGGGAGCCATTGAGTGGCGGAAGATGTTGGAGGACTTCCGTAGTGAGCGGAAGTGCCGCTCTCACTTTTCCAAAAGAACCGCAAGACTGAATGTATGAGCTGGGTCATGGCTGAGGCGAGTTCGGATCCCGCGCTGGAGCCTGAGGCGCTGGCCGCAGCCCGAGAACGAAGCAGCCGCTTCCTGAAAGGCCTGGAGCTGGTGAAGCAGGGCGCCGAAGCGCGCGTGTTCCGCGGCCGCTTCCTGGGCCGCGCGGCCGTGGTGAAGCACCGCTTCCCCAAGGGCTACCGGCACCCGGCGCTGGAGGTGCGACTCGGCCGGCGGCGGACGATGCAGGAGGCCCGGGCGCTGCTCCGCTGCCGCCGCATAGGTGAGACGGGCCGGCTCCCGGGCGTAGGGGACCCTGAGGCTCAGGGCTGGCCGGCGGCGGGGAGTCGTGCTGCATCCTCTCTGCCTCTGCTGGCCTTGGCGTGTCTCTCTACCTTTGTACCGTCTGCTCTGGCCTTCCTTTGGGAAATGGCATACTTTAGTTCTCCTCAGTTGGTTAATTCTTAAGTCACATGGTCTTGCTGCGCCACAAGCGTTTGTCTTGACGACTGTTGCTTGATGCTGGACAACAATGGACATGTTATTTAACTTCTCTATGCTTCAGTTTCCCCATTTGTACCGTTTCGATTTTCCATCATTATTTCTTCATTCAGCAGTTTTGAGAAGCAGGTAAGCCGGATGTGGTGGCCCAGGCCTGTAAACCTACTACTTAGGAGGAGGCTGAGACGGATGGATCCAGGATTGCGAACTTGAGGCCAGCCTGGGCTACCTAACCAGATCCTGTCTCAAAAACAAAAACAAAGAAAGACAGAAAACAGGCAGATGTAATTATAGGTTCCTGCCTCAGGGCTGGGCACTGCTTCATATATAGCTTTTCAACAAGTTGTTTAACCTGTATGCCTCGTTTCCTTACCAGTAAGTGGAAGACGGGTAGAGGTATCTTAGAGATGTTGAGACCATTAGATATATGGGCCACGTATGATGTTTGAATGTGTCCCTGGCACATAGCGTTCAGTAAATGTCATATTTCAATAAGTGATTTATTCTTCATTAATACGTCTTTATGGTCTCTTATCAGAAACCCAGAAACCCTGTCCTGAGCTGAGAGACTAATGCTCAACCAGGAGAAGTAATTTGCCCAAGGTTACACAATAAGTAAGAGGCCCATCGAACCTCTAACTCTGAAGTATTAGCTTGTTGCCCTACACTTCTTGCTTCTATTTATTTATTTAGTTTTTTTCGTGGGAGGAGGGAGAACATCTGTGAAGCAGGATGTTGTTAGCTGGTGCAGTGTTTTGGGAAAACACAATAGTGAACAAGCAGATTCATCACTACCCTGGCAGAGATTTAATGAAGATGTACTGAAGTTATTTGTGTGTTCCTGTTTTCTGTTTTTCATCTTCTCTGTGATACAAAGAGGCTGGCTCATTTGGGTTATTGCTGCATCCCCATTGACAGGTTTGTAGTTTCTAGAAAAGTGTCCTGGACCTGGTTAACATTCAGTAAGGATTCCTTAGGTTTATTGGAAACATTCTCATGTAACAGTAGCAGAAACTGAGGCCTAGAGAAGCTAATGTAATTTGAGGTTATTACTAATAAGAACACGAGCTGGGATTTTGAACCTCACCCCCACAAAGGCAAATCTGTTAACCAGTATGCTGCTTGGCCTCCTGATAGTGATCTTGTCAGATAGGAACTGCTCTGCTGGGGTGATGCTTCCTCTTGGCTTTCTCCTGTTTTGTGTTTTAGGGAGTAAATATGACAAACTCTAGTCATAAATGGTGTTTGGGAAAGGGGGAGGATTTGGGACCTTTAAATTTAGTCGTATCTGGTCTCGGGCATAGATTCCACAGCTTGGGCAAGGGGAATGTCTAGATAAGTTACACCATTTTCTGAAATACTCCTAAATCCTTCTGAAGTAAGTAGTGTCTTATGAAATATTGGTTCAGTCTTTGAATATTAAACCCGATCATTTAAGAAAAAAAAATTGACTTAACAATGACTTATGTGTTGATTGCAGGGATATCTGCACCAGTTGTCTTTTTTGTGGACTATGCCTTTAACTGCATGTATATGGAAGAAATTGAAGGTGCATTGACTGTTCGAGATTATATTCAATCCACTATGGAGGCTGAAAACACTCCCCAAAGCCTCTTGGGCTTAGCCGAGCGAGTTGGGCAGGTTTTGGCTCGAATGCACGACGGAGACCTCATTCATGGTGACCTCACCACCTCCAACATGCTCTTGAAACCCCCTCTGGAACATCTGAACATTGTGCTCATAGACTTTGGGCTGAGCTTCATTTCAGGACTTCCGGAAGACAAGGGAGTAGATCTGTACGTCCTAGAGAAAGCCTTCCTCAGTACCCACCCCAACACTGAGACTGTGTTTGAAGCCTTTTTGAAGAGCTATTCTAAGTCCTCCAAAAAATCCAAGCCAGTGCTAAAAAAATTAGACGAAGTGCGCTTGAGAGGAAGAAAGAGGTCCATGGTTGGGTAGAAGAATGCATGTGACAGTCACATACAGTGAAGCTTTTTTTTTTTTTCTGAATAAGTTTGAAGAAATTAAATAAAGGACCTGGGATGTTTTTAAGTCATCTGTGATGATGCTTATGTGTCAGTAATCTGTAGTTCACTGTTGTCAAGAGTTTTGTGCAAATAAGACAAGTTTGAGGCAGAATTGGGGACTTAAAGGAATCTAGGGTAGGCTCTTCCATATTTTTATTAGTCCTTTAACCCAGCATTTTGTTTTTTGTAGTGTACATAATATATTTGATTGAACCCAGTTTTGGAAGATATGACCAAAATTTACAAAAATGAAATAAAATCTAGAAAATATTAGTGTATTTTATGAAACTTGTAAAGGATCTGATAAATCCAGTAGATTAAAAAGAAAACTATTAAAGCTGGGCATGGTGATACACACCTGTAATCCCAGCACTCAAGAGACCGAGGCAGGAGGATTGCTGAGTTCAAGGCTAGCCTGGGCTACATAGTGAGTTTTGGGTCAGCCTGAACTACATAATGAAACCCTATTTCCAAAAACCAAAACAAACAACTATATATATTAAAAAGACACATTGCATCAGGTCTAGTTGCACTGGCATGGCTGTCATATCAGTGTTTACCTTGCATGGTCATTTTGACTTTGGAGAATAGCCAGAAATCTTGTAGTGCCAGATCTACTGAATAAGGTGCCACATCTTCTAAGGACACAACCATGGTTTTTATGAGCCTGCCCCTCCACTGTATGGCACTTGGCAGCAGTATTCAGTGTATTTTATCATACATTATAAAGACATGAAAGAGGACATCCAGAACTGCTTAAGAAAGTGACACAAAGTGACAGTATTTTGAGGGGAATTGATAGCAGTGTGTTTTTTACTGTAATAAAAATTTTAAACACTTATTGTATAGTTTGAACACCCCTTGTAGATAGGTGCTGGGTTTGTTGCAAAATGTACTTTTTGAAGAGCACAGTATAAATGAAAAGTACAGTTTCATTCCAGTTTCTCTTTTTAAAAAAGGCTTCTCACTTTCAGATAACTAAAATTTAGATAACACTTCTTGCTGCTCTGTGTTATTATTTTTTTCTAATTAAGAC
>PVKA01018603.1:0-43560 GCA_004027165.1 Ctenomys sociabilis | reverse complement strand
AAAAAAAAAAAAAAAAAAAAAACAAGAAAAATTATATGTGCAAAAATATCTTAGATTACATCTTGGAATCATGATACATGCCTAGAATCTGAGAGAGGAGGATATCAAGTTTAAACTTAATTCAGGAAATTTAGTGAGATCATGTCTCAAAAATATAAAATATTAGAAAATATATAACTATTAGCTATTTCCAGTCTTTGAGTGCTATTTTTGAGGTAAGGGTTTCTTAACTATGTTCGAATCCACAATACTCCTACTGATGCTGTCCAAATAGCTAGGATTATAGACAAGGGCTGCAACACAAGTTCACTGCATGCTATCAGTAGTATTGGACGGGGGAAATGTATTACAAAGTAATTTAGGATGAAAATTTTGAGTGTTTTGTTTGTTTTTGAAAGTAAAAAACACCCAGTTACTTGCTAGCATGTAACTGTTTCCTATTAATTCCTTAATTTTGATGAAACATCTACATAACTGTGGGCTTCTCACTGTGCCAAGAGAATTCAGACATACCAGCACCATATTACAGATCAGTGCAGCAGCAAAAAAACTAGGCTTTATGAGGACTGTTTTCTTTCTGTGACTACACAAAGGTAAGAAATACAACATTTCCATTACTGAGCTGTAAACTGTAGTTTCTCACTAGTGGGTGGTATTTCCAGATTCCTATGTTAACACAGATGCAACACCACACCACCAGTTCTAACAAGCCTATGTGACACTAATGTTAGACCCAAGTTGAGCCTAAAGGTCCAGAGAACAGCTGTTGATATAACCTTCCAAACCACTGTCATTTCCTTGGAATTTGTATTCTAAAATGTGAACATTTGACATCGGATTAGCTAATTTCTTGAGTGGAAGTGATGTAAAACAGCAAAGTGTTTGAGGTCACATTTCAATATGTATTCTTGGGAAGAGAGAGAAGAGATTAAGCAGTAAGCTATAATTCTTTCTGTTTGATTTCATTTTGAGATTGTCCAAATAACTATGATCTTACTGGACCCTTACTGTTGTATTGTGTTTGAATCCTATGCAATTACAAAGAATTGTATTTTAAAAAAAAATTGACATCTGTTGCTTCAAACCCAGATGCCAAGTTTGTGCATCAGTGTTGCAGCTTTTACAAAGCACCTCCAATTTGTACAGGATTGAGTAAGAATTAAAGTTTGGAATGTGTGTTTAAAACTATTATGAAGGGGCTGAAGAGATAGCTCAGTGGTCTAAGTGCCTGCCTGGAAGGAAAAGGGCCCAGCTTCAATCCCTGTCACCACATGCTGTGCCAGCCTGGGAACCCAGGGCACACTGTTCAATTTTGGGCATAGTAGTGTACACCTGTAATGAGTTCGAGCTGCATAGTGAGACCCTATACAAAATAAATAAAAAAATTAATTTTTTTTTAAAAATAAAAGTATTGAATTTGGTGGGCAATAAGGAATTAAGTACTTAAAGGTTTAGATAAAGCATTTAAAGAAACTGAGATTCAGAAATAGCTAAAGTTACATTGTACAATACAGTGAAATCTTCAATGTTTTTAAAGATATATTACAGAAAAAACACACTGCCATTAATCTTACCCAAAATACTCCCCCTTGCTTTAGATACACTTCGTCATCATTCTTGTCACTTTCTGAAGCAATTGTGGAATTTTTTTCCCCCATGAATTCAGTTTAGGGCCTCAATACACAGCTTGGAATTCTGGTGATCCTTTTGTTTACAGCCACTCGAGCACTGGGATTATAGGCCCGGGCCACCATGCTTTGTCTATGTGGCAGGCTCGGTGCTCCCAGGCATGAGGTAGGTGTGGCATGTGGTGCAGGGGATTGAACTTCAGCTTCTGCGCTTGCCTACGCAGTCACTTAATCCTATGAGCTATCTCGCTGGCCCTCTCGAAAGTCTTGTGCATGTCTTTGGTTGTACCATCACGGCTGCCTCCCGGTTCTGAATGGATTCAAAATCTTAAATTTTCCTGCTTATTCGGCCTACATTTTGGCATTTTTCCTACTTGTAAAATTTTTATTAGTACATATTTGCCATAGATAATGATTGCATCTGTTGTGTGCGACCTGGTATGCAGAGCCAACACATCTTAGTTCTGTTTTGTTTCTACTTCTATTTTGACTTTAAGGAAGATCCAGAAGTTTTAAGGCGCTACATCTGCTAAATAAAGTGCATAAGGACACAATTAGTGCTTCTAGTAGTACTGTGGGTTTTCTCATATACTCCATAAAGAAATTTATGAGAAAGTCTTTCAAACTTGGCTTCAAACAAGGCAAGAATCAAGGGGTAAAAATGTATGAAGTGAAGAGAAAATATTTCATGGGGATTAATAGCAATTTACGTCTTTTGACTGTAATGTTTTTTGTATTTTAGGGAAGGGTCTACAGGGTGTTCAGGGTCTCACTACTGGGTCAGACTTCACCTGTTTACAGCCTCCCAAGAGATGGGATTACAGGTGTATACCTCCATGCCCAGTCTCAACTGCCCTCTCAGTGTGCCCTGGGGTGGGGCTGGCATAGTAGGCCCAGGGATTGAATCTCCAGCCCCTGCGCCTACTTGCATGTGCTTTAATATTGATTATAAATTTAAATTCAGATATTCATCATATTTTTAATCATTCATTGTGCTTATATGGAATTTTTGATCTATCAATGAGATATTATAGGAGCAGCAAGCTTTTGAAGGTCATATTTGAGAAGTTTATAACATGGGCACCTGTATATTATGAGACTTTCTGTGGCCTCAGTTCTCAAGTAAACTTGAGAACTGTAATTGATTTCATACAGAAATTTAAATTCGAGTTTGGAGAATGACAATCTTTTACTTTTAAATTCTTGACTTTGTTGAAAAAGTATCAGCCCTGAAATTAAAGAGTTGAAAGAGCAATAGAATGGCAAAGTATGTGCACATGCCTGCTTGTCTGTCCATGATTGTGCTGGAGTAAATGTGTGCACGTGTATTGCTTTGAACAATGATGTACAGCAGTGTTACAAATGCAAACAAAAGAGCAAAGAGTTGAACTAGAAACAAAGTTGTGATGGGAGGTAATTCTAAATAGAATCCAGGGACTTTGTGAAATAAAATTTGTTTTCTTGACATAACAGGAAACCTAGATAATTATTTTAAGACTTGTTTGGAACTGGGGAAATAGTTCAGTGGCACCTGCCTGGCAAGCACAGGATAATAAGACTGATTCTCAGTCTACCAAAAAACAAACAAAAAAAAGCTTTGCTTGGTTGGACTGAGAAAAGATAGGATGACTGGATAATGAATATCTTTCTTTCCATAAATTGGATACCTGACATGAGAACTCTTTCTTCTCAAAATGACAGGCTTGAGAGGTCTGGCAGTCCTACAAATGATGAATTTGACCATAGTCTCCAAAGCCATCATATTCTGGTGAGGGTCTGGAGAGACTAAAGTCAGTGTTTCGCATGCCACAGGAATAGGCATGGTGGTGTAAGGAAGGTTCCCCAAATAAAAGACGAACTGCACAGATCTTAACTACAGGTTAGATATGAGACAACTGAATCAATTCAAGCACATTTCATTTTTACACCACGGCTCACTGTTCCTCAGTGAAAACCCAAATTTTTGAAGTTGTAATCAAAGAGAGCTTTCATTTGTCCGTTGCCTTAGAATTTCTTCATATTTTTCTCAAAGAGACCTCTGAAGAATGTAATTTTCCCCTCAATGAGCAGTTTTAAGGAGAAGTAAATAACACAGTGAGAGTATTTATTATTCAGAAAAAGTTATCAAACTTGGTCTCAAAACAGATTCATATAATTACTCAGGATATTAAGGAGGACATCATGCATGTTTTGATAACTTTAATACGGCAATCACTATGAGGAAACAGTGTGATATAACAATGAAATACTTTTTAAATAGCATTTCTCTCTCATTGTATGAAACCATTCATGCATGATAATCTTCACTAAGTGTGGAAAAATCTCATTAATATTACAAGGAAGGGGAAAAGGTAGTTTTAAACACACACATTAAAAAAAATCCTATTATTACATTCATATCTTTACTGTCACCAATTTGTAGATTGCTACCCTAGTGGTACAGCAAAGATTTTTCTACAAGAATATGTATGAAGTATTAATATCAGAGACAAAATGCAAGAGTATTTTGGATGTAAAATACAGAGAGAAGATATTTAATTTTTCAGGGAAATAAAATAGCAGTGTAGTCTCTGGATACTACCTAAATGAGATTGACCACTGAAACCAAGATTTGGGGGAGGAAAAGCTTTTAAAAAGGCATTTGAAGGGATAATGTAGGAAGAAGCTAGTAGTGACATAAATACTACTATGTGCATGAAGTCTTTGCTATTATATGAATGTTCAGAACCAGGCTTGACCTTAAAATAAGATCTCTTGAGACTACTGGAGCTACTCAGAAAAATGATTGACAGCACATTTGGAACTGTTTGTGACAAGGAATAAAACACGTTTGATTCTTTTTCAAATTGCATAATATACAAAAAAAAAAACCTCATTCCTGCTGTACATTGAAAGCAATCACACTGACTAATCTTGGCTCTGTGCTTCATTTCGTGCTCCACCCTTTGAAAGTGATTAAATGTGTCTTACCTTTTAGCAGCAAAGGCTGGGAGACAAACTAGCTTAACAGAATAAGTGCCTGCTTTGGCAAGCCCAGGGACCAGGGGATGCTGAGCTGGCCAGAGTCTGGGTGTGGTGGTACATACCTATAATCCCAGTGCTTGGGAGAATGAAAACAAGAGGATCACTGGGAGTCTGATCTGTGTAGGGAGACCTTATAGACCCTGTACTAAACACAAAAACAAACAAACAAAGAAAACTAATGCTAAGTGATGCTAAAAATATCTTGTTATCCAACAACAGGTATCCACCTGTAGCACTGTATAATTCTGAGGAGACTATAAATATTGAGAAAATGGTTGAATAATAGAGAATTTTAAATATTTATTTAATTAGCTTATACATCATGTGCATGAACAAATCAGTAGTGCACAATTTATTCCTTTTCCTGTGTATTTAGTCAAAAACTTATTTTACAAGCATGCTTAAGAACATGTGAAGATTATTTAATGAGACTGAGCAACCAGAAACTAAAAGTTAATATTCAGATAATATATAAAAGAATAGTGAATCAAAAATTCAATGGAAATAAAGAGAAAATGCTTTAATTACATAAATTGTGAAAGCAAGTAGTTAAAAAAATGCTGGACATAAAATTTGAAAAGAATTGAGAAAATCTGCATTGGGGAAGGAATTTAACTATTTGGTCTTTATAGGGAAATATGTTCTGTCATTTATAACAATATGGATGAATATGGAAGATGTTATGTCAAAGCAGATAAAGCAGCTGTAGGATACCGCATGACCTCACTCATGCATCAGATATAGGAAGTCACATTTAAAAGAGTAGTTAATGGATTTCCTAGCTTCATGGCTCCCAACATATACCCTTTTATCATTGTGTTTTTTCAGAGATGGTTTTCCACTAAAGTTAGAGAAGCTGTAGTTGGAGAAGTCTTTATAGGACCTTTACATACTTGAAACCAGTCTAAAGATTGTAGGTACTTGAATTCAGCAAAATAACCCAATATAGTCCAATAGTCCATAATAGTAGTGGGTTATCAGCCCAACTGGCAATTTTTAGAAGTTGTTGACTTAAGCATTTTACAGCTCAGTATATTAATATAGCTTTAGTTTATATACCTTATGGTTATATTTTTCTGTGGGATGGTTAAGACCAAGATAAAGCAAGACCTATAAAACTAAAAATGTAACTTTTGTATCTGACAATGTCAGTCAAATCCCTCAGGATTTACTTTGTAACTATTCATCTTGTAGGTCGTTTGTCAGTGTCAGCCATCTAGAAGAGTCAGGGCCATTGCTTGAGCAATTTGCTCCCTGAGAAAGCCTGAGAGAATTTTTTCTGTCCAGGTGACTCCTTAGGCATACTCTATATCATTGATCAGTTTCCTCTGTGGCCTCATAATTTCCTTGATCAGGAAATTTAGGGCACCACTGAGATACAGGCTGTTACAGCACAGGTTGTCTTGTGTCTTGAGTCCTCACTGACCTTGAAGTGCTAGGAACAAAATATTGGCTATCCTAGTAGCCCCTGTGAAGAGTGCACTTGGCCCAGTACCTAAAGCAAATAAGCTACCTCACTCCTGAGATGAAGGTCCTGTCTGATTAAGGTTTGTTATCATTTGCCTGGCAACCTCGTGTCACAGAAGTAAGTAAAGGATAGTTTTGTTACTAACCTCACAAAAGTGTAAATAAAGGACAGTTTTGTTGTGAAAAAGAAAGGGAAGGAAAAATATATATGTACATGTATACACAAGAGAGTTATGAGAGATGTACAGCTACTTTCTCTTAATTAGCTGAGAATAAAAGTTTGTACCAATATTGTTTAGACAAGATATTCTGCCTGCATTTTATCCTCTGACAAACTAGTAAGAAGATAACAATATGCAATGTATTAATTATTGTAAATGTCCTACTAACCTGTTTAAAAAGGCTTCATTGCTATTTTATCTTTTTTTTCTCATTAAAATGCATGGAAAGAAAGAGGAGTTAAAAGAACACTGGCCATCAGAGGCTGAAGTAGGAGGGACCACATCGAGCACAAGTTGATCAAAATGTGCAAAGCTTGTTTTAGGCAAGAGGAATGTCTCTCAATGTATGCCCAGCAGGATGACTATGGAAAAGAAACTTGTTACATATTTCAAAATAATAAAGAGTTTTCAAATTGTTCCTTAAAATAAAAAGTTTTCAAATTGTTCCTTAAAATATAAAAGTTTTTACATTGTTCCTTCAATTTGTTAATGTAATATTCTACTCTTTATATACACATTCCACTCTTTGTATACACATAGCATTATAGCACTATATTATTATATGGTATGTAACTTTGTGTATATATATTCTTTCCTTTTTCCTGCCTGTTTTACTTCTTTCCCTCATCCCAGTTGATCTTTCCTTTTGAACAGTTTCTTCTGTCCTAGCATAAAAAATGTTTGGTTTTATTTTTATTTGTAAATATCTGGTAAATATCTTGATTTACTTAAAGTATATAGATGATGGATGTAAATTTGAATTTTTTTCACATGATAAATTAGAAATTCAAAGCTTATACATGCATGTGGGTATATGTGTATGTATCAGTAACTATATGTCTTATCCATCCAAATATATTCCTAGTCCTAGGCACTTAATGTGGCTAGACATAGAGGTTGAGTATGAATCTATAAGATTTTTGTTAATATATGCAGTACAATACTTTTATATAGAGATATCTAATGTGTAGTTATCAGTCTTTTACTACTACATTAGAACAAAGCATTAATCACTCTGAAAGAGCTTAGGGGCCAGGGACATAGCTCAGTAGAATAAGCGCTTCCCTGGCAAGTACAAAGGCCTGAGTTCAATCCTTGGTACTGACAGAAAAGAAAAAGAAAAAGTCTGAAAGAGCCTAACAGAATTTCATAGCCAAATAAATAAGTGTGATCTGGAGTACAATTCAAAATATCTGCTTTGAAGATTGTAATTATCAAATATCTATACATATTGGTTTTCTTGTGTTTCAATAATTTAATATTTTATTATTTAATGTAATTAATGGGTCTGTTAACCTATCAAGATGGTATTTACTGAGCTTGATGAAGTAATCGATCCTTCTTCTGCTCATCTTTTGTCCCATAAAATTGTCTTAAATTATCTTTTTGTGTACATTAGAGGCTGTTTTAAATATTACCCTTGTGATAAAATAAAGCAATGAGTACTGGTTGAATTTTTATATCATATATATTATGTTATACTTATCTTTTCTTGAAGGAAAATCAACTATGTCAAAATGTTTACCTCAATTAATATAGCCAAATAGCTAAGCAACCAATGAAATTAAATTTTCTGCAGCTACTCTTCTGTTATCTTTTCAGAAGTAAACTACATTTACATTATTATTAGTTAGAAATACTAATCAATCAAATCAGTTAGAAAATGATAAATAACAAATCCCTTTATTCATATTTGATATTTCTTAAAAAGACTTTATTTTGTGAACTATTTCCTTGCAAATGTACATTTTGCTCATACATTTCAAATTTTATCCACAAAATATAGAAGTGAAGATTCTGGTTTTGTATTGCCAATTCCCAATTCACACTTTCTTTTATCATGTACCTTACTAGAATTAGAAAAAGCCTTACAGGGTTAACAACTTTATTTCTCAGCCTCTAAGCAAGGCTTTATTTAAACTTTCACAAAAAAGGTGGTCTAATTTTTCCTTAAAGGTTAATATTGAGGGTTTACTCAAGATTCTCCTAATACAACCTGCTGTAGCAACTGATAACCTTTCTTTTGAAAAACCTGGTCTGAGCTCAAGGTGAGCTTGTGTCAGTTTGAAAAAATACATTCTGTAAAGTGTAGATATTTGATACCAGAAGTAGAGGTTTGTCAAAAAATACTGCTGAACACCATTTCAGCCCCATTCTATTAACTTACAAAATTTTACTCAGTATAATTTCTATTGACATACAACTCACATCTATGACATCTTTAATTATTTACACATTATTACGTGACACTTCATTCAAAATACACATCTTTTCTTTCAAAATTTGCTTTCTGATCTTTGTCTTTGTCTTTCTATCATAACTTTCACATTTTTTCCTCTATTCCACATATGCAGAATTTAGCAGCAGATGAGATCAAAATAACCCAAATAGTAAAGAAACTTGCTATGAAAATTTGAAAGAAATAAAATTAAGGCATTTAAATATTACTTCAGAGTAATTACTGAAAAGTGTATCATTCAAACTATTACGCTCTTATTGGATGTTTCATGGGCCTTGAAAGAAGCACGATTAAAGAGACATGCATATCCACAAACACATTTACAACTCGGATTGCTTTAACTCTGCAACATTCAGTTACTCTTTGTCCTTCCAACATTTTTCTCACTCTTTCATGTCATATCTTGTTCTTTTCATTTAAATGGGAACAGGTAATGAAGAATCTCAGTCATATTCCCCATGGAACAGGTTTATTGGCTTCTTTCCACTGTTCTGGGAAACTTAGGCACCTAAATTTTACTCTTTCTCAAAATTAAAAGTAAGAGAGAGTTTAGTCAGATACTTAATAAGCTCCAGGAGCAAATGAACTATGGATTTAATTAAGTTTAATCATCAGGTTCCTTAATTTCAAGCCTCCACTCCAAGACCTTATGAGGAGCTCTAGCAAAATATTCACATGGTCATATATTTTCTTAAAATTTAAAACAGTGAGACATTTTAATCTCCATCGGTTTTCCATTTTCACTCCTTTCTCTTCTGCCACACTGCCTTGTCCTTGAAACTTTGGAAAGCAGCTAATGGAAGTTCAGATATAACTTGGGTTAAGTGATATATAACTAGATTTTCTACTGCCTCCACTTGTAACTATGTATTTAAATTGCTACCCGTCCTGGTGGTAGTATGTAGTAGTATTCGCTTCTGATTTTGAGTACTTTTGTTGGCCATGATTTTATTTCTATTATTATATGGTAAAATAAATAGAAGATCATTCATTTCAGAGACTCAAAAGTGGGAGAGTGTTGGATAGGGAAGGAGAGAGAAAGAACTGAAATTCCTCATTTAAGTGCTTTTGTTGCTTTATTTTGCCTTTATGAAAGTGGCACTGGCTGTGTAAATGCACCTTTCTGATCTTGAGTCCAGTGGGAAGGACTGACTGATGGACACAGGTGCTGCCCTGTGAAACCCTTCTGGACTCCGAGGCTTCTCTTGCCCACTGCTGTGCAGAGTTGGGATGCCGCAGCCGGGATATTCTCGGAGGACGGACTTTTTATTTTATTTTTAAATTTATTTCATTGAAGAGCAAATAGCAATGAGACAGTTTCAAGACAAATTAATAGGACAAATTCGATAAATTAATACATTGCAAACTTTTCATAATGTTTTGGTATCGTACAAGGTGCATACGTGATATACGTACAGACATTATTATTGTTGTAACTCAAAAATCAAATGACAATGGGATTTGACAAGTCCAAAAATCAAGGAAGCGCTTTATTTTAACAGATACCCTGAAGCGGTCTCTAGGTGCAGTATTTAAGCTTCAAAACCTCAAACCAGGGCGGGGAAAGGGGAATGAGGCAAGCTTTGTACAGAAGCAGATCGCAATGGTTACTTTGGGGTAACTTTTAAAATAACTGGTTAGCGCCTTTTGTGACGGTTATTTTGGCAGCTAATTTGTGTCTTTTTGCACGAATAGCAGTAGGACAGGAAGTGTGGGGTTGATAAGTTAATTTTAACAGCAGTTGGACCGGAGGTTTGAGATCAATTAGCTAGTTTTCCTGGAACTCGGGGCTCTGAGGGTGGAGTACTGGAACAAGTTAGAACAAAACAATAAGGAGGGAACAAAATAGTGACTGAGGGGTCAAGATGGAATCAGTTAGGCTATAACTATTATAGCATATGTCTCTAATCAGTGAATTAAGAGAGTGTAGCTGTTTACTTATCTTATTTTTTTATACCTGAATTATATCCCAGATTCAATAATTAATACTTTCTACCTTGCTATTTTCCTAGTGGTTGTCCATAGTACTAGAGGCTGACATAATCTCCTGTCCAACCACTGTTAGCTCGGCGCCCTGCCTCCCGTGGTAGCTTACACATTGTGTCATCTTGGCTGAGCTGGCTCTGGCAGTTCAGGGCATGGGGGTCCAGCCCTGCAGGCGGGCAGCGCCCAACCTGCTGTGCAATTGGGCAGCCCCAGAGTGACTCAGCGCAAAAAAATGTGTGTAAAGCAGTTGAGGAAGGCTTCCTGCTGCCCTGCCCAGCCTTCTCGGAAAAGTCCCAGTCGGAGCTTGATCTTCGCAGCCGCACCACCTTGGAGGACCACCTTGGAGGAGCTCCGATCTTCACCGTGGAGCGCCGGTCTCTGTAGTCAGCATAGAAGGCAGAGAGGCTTGAGCTGCTGCTTCTCCTCTGCTCTTCATTGTTTTCTGCCACCATGAGCTGCTGTCCTTTGTATTGGAGCTAGCAGCTGAGCAAGGATTGAAACCTCCACAGGGAGCTAAATAAACCTTACCTTCCTACAAGTGTGGGATATTTGTCCCAGGAACCAGTAAAAAAGTAACTAAGATACGTCCTAATAGCCCTGGAGAACACACCTTAGGACTTCTGTGCCTTACTTGACTCCTTTATTTTCCTTCTCACCTTCACCTGGAAAGAAATTTGTGTGGTTGTCATGAACTTTTGTCTTGGAAACATTTCCATAAACATGTCCATTTGATCTGGCCTGTTTCACACTTTCACACAGTGCTTGCACTAAATGAATCACACAAAGCTTAATTTATGAAAACATTTTGTATTGGAGGGCATGATATTCTGTTTTTGAGAAGTAAATGTAGTAGGATATCTAAAACAGGTTGAATAAGAATGAAATTTCTACAAGTTTTTTCCCTCCAAAATTGATCATAAACTTAAAATATAAATATAATCCACCCAGTATGTTTGGGCTGAAAGTAACTTTTCTGAATTATAAAAATAAAATGTTTTTTAAAAAATGAATGAGAGATTTGGTTGACTGTGTATTATCTCTGTAAAATCATTTCCCATTATGTATTGTAAAAATATGATCAAAAAAAGTAAACTCATTGTCATACAATGAAATGATGTAAGGATTTTGGATTAAAGTTTTAGGTATGAAGGATACTGGGTTTAAATATATCAGACAGTTGTCTTAAATAAAATTTCAACTTTGTTTCATTGGATTTTTTATTTTTGTGATATAAATACTTAGCACTTACTATAATCTTTTATGATTATAAAAAAGCTTATGTCATATTTTATTGCTAATTTTCTATACTATTTATTTTATTTATTTATTTATTTATTTACTTATTTATTTGCAGAACTGGGGATTGAACTCAGGCCCTTGTGCTTGCCAGGGAAGCACTTATTCCACTGAGCCATCTCCCCAGCCCCTATACTATTTATTTTTAAAAGCATTTTCAAATTCTAATTATAGGTGTATTTAAAATATCTTATATTTCATCTATTTCTCCTAAACTAGAAGGGGGAAAGAAATTACAAAGCAGGAGATGAAGAACTTCAACTAAAAGTCTCCTAGGGATTAATTTTTGAAAAAGAATGGAAGAGGGGCTGGGCAGATAGCTCAGTAGAATAAGCGCTTGCCTGGCAAGTGCAAGGCGTCTGAGTTCAATCCCCAGTTTGTGAAAACAGACAAACAAACAAAAAGCCAACAATAAATAGTGGAAGAGAAATCATGTGTTCTGTTATTGTATCTCATTCTTAGGTAGTGACCATGTTCCTAGTTTTATGGCAAGTCTCAGTTGTCTCAGCAGAGCAGGCTGGGTCTCCCATCTCAATGCCAGTGAGAGTTGAGCAGTGACAAATGAAAGAAAATACGACAACAAACACTCTGGCTATGCCAGGAGACACAGAGAGCCTGATAAGAGTTGTGATCCAGGAACCAACTGAAGCCTGGAGATTTTATAGAAGACATAAACGAGAGCATTTTTGCTGGTTTCCTGGTTAATTCATGGTTTGGTGGATTATGTTCAGTGTCATTCTGCTTGAGGCCCCAGTTCAAGTTGCCTCATAGAAGGATAGCTTGGTTCTTTTCTCAGGTTCATTGCTCATTCTTTGAAAGGTTTAGGGTGTTCTGAAAGGCTTTAGTTGTCCTACAATCGAGAGTCAATGCAAGATTAAGATAATGGCTGAAGGATTTTAGCGATCATTCTGGGGCCCAAAACTGGACAATGCAAAAGCTGGAAATTGTCTATCTCTGCAATTCTCGAAAATAACTTTTTAATTAATTTTTATTGAGAAACAAACAGCAAGGAGATAGTTTTAAAACAGATTAGTAGAACAGTTACATTAATTAATACATTGCATATTGTTCTCTTCATAGTAGTTATTCAAAGTACAACATGCAGACATAATATCTTGTCCAAACACTACTAGTACAAATCTTTATTTTCATTGAATTAAAAAAGTAGCTGTATAGCTATCCTGTTTTGTACATACAGATATATATATATATTTCACTACAAAGTGGTCCTTCATTTATATCCACCTTTTTGTTTACTTTTGTCAGAGATGGGTATCCATTGCTATTTAAATATTGCAGGTACATGAATTCAGCAAAATAATTCAATATACTCCAGTAGTCCATTATATTAGTGAGTTATCCATAGGACTGGCAATGTCAGAAGTTACTGACTTCAGCCTCTTATAGCTCAGCATATTAATATAGCTTTACATTTTATACCTCATTTTTATACTTGTTTTGCTCTAAGGTTAAGTCAAGATAGAGAAAGACCTATGTAACATGATATGTAACTTTTGTATGTGACAAGGTCAGTTAAATACCTTCAAGTATTTGAAACCCTGTACCACAGTTTGTAGATCCTTTGTCAGTGTCAGCCACGTGGATGAGTCATGGCCATTGCTTGACCAGTTTGCTCTCTGTGAAATCTCCAGAGAATGTTTCCTTTCTAGGTGAGTCTCCTTAGGTACCTTATACATTGTTATTTACCTTGCTCTGTGACCTCATAATCTCCTTGATCAGAAAATTTGGGACACCACTGAGTCACAGGTTGTTACAATACAGGTTCTTTTATGTCCTGAGTCCTCACTGACCTTGAATGGCTAGGATGAAAATGTTAAAACTGTACTTGTAACTCTTCTTTTTCTCTAATTTTTGGCCTGCAAACTAAAGTTGTTAACCAGGTATCCTAAGTCACCAATAGGGAGGATATAGAGTATGTAAATTTAGATACTTATAAACCTCATATGAAAATATGCCTATGTACAGGACTGACCAGAGATTTGACACAAAATTTTAAGGAATAAAGGAGACATAAATTGCAGATGGAAATGCCAAGCTTTATCTAGCTTTGAGTTCCCAATTAAGCACCTGCAGGCCTAGCTTCTAAATCTCGTTGTATAATCAATCATTCTTTTTATTAAAGTTGTTTTCCATACACTGTTTTCACTTACTTCTAGTAATGTGCTATGGCAGTTTAGGTTTTGATTCATATGTACTATTTCTTCAACATTGTTATTTTGTTGTTTATTGTGCAGCTTACACTAATTAAGTTTTAATTCTTTTCTGAATAAAAAGGTATAGGACACAGATATGCTGTGATTTTTATTAAATAATTTTTAAATGCATTACATAGATAAATATCTGCTTTTTTCTATATTTTGATACATCCACTCCTTTTTAATTTCTCTTTTTTAAAAATTACCTCTACTGAAGGTATTATATCCATTTTTACTTTTTATTCATTTATCTATCAGTAGATATATATTCTTGTGAAGTCAAAAATTCTAGGGCTCAAGTCAAATCTTCAAATCTTTAATATTTAATGTTAAGTGTGCCTATTATATTATCATTTCTTTTTAAATATTAACTGTGTTGAAAGAAATAGCAATGAGACAGTTTCAAAACAGGTTAGTAGGACAGTTACAATAGTTAATACATTGTATATTCTTGTTTTTATAGTAGTTATTCATAGTACAGGATGCAAATGTGATATCCTTTCTGAACACTATTAGTACAAATCTTTCTTCTATTGAACTAAGAGAAAGTAGCTTTACATTTATCATATTTTGCTTTACATTTATCATATATATATATATATATATATATATATATATATATATATTCTTTTACTACAAAATGGTCCTTCATTTATATCAATCTTTTTTGTTTACTTTTGTCAGAGACGGGTACGCCATTACCATTCAATTATTGTAGGTGTTTGAATTCAGCAAAGTAATCCAATATAGTCCAGCAGTACATAATACTAGTGGGTTATCCAAAGGGCTGGCAATGTTAGAAATTGTTCACTTGAGTTTTTTATAGCTCAGCATATTAATATGACTGATTTTTATTTATTTATTTATTTATTTATTAATTTTTGGCACAACCAGGGATTGAACTCAGGCCTTTGTGCTTGCCCAGGAAGCGCTTATTCTATTGAGCCATCCCCCTCTCCCCATGACTGCTTTTTATACCTCATTTTTAAGATACATTGTGATGAAACTTGAAGAATTCAAGATGAGAGAAAAAGTACATAAGCTGTCCAAATAGAAATAAGATAGCTTTTTAAGACTCATCTTGAATTCTTAAAGTTTCATCACGATGTATCTATTCAAATGCATAGATATTTAGTGAATAATTACTGTCTGATATTTATGCATATTTTATCTGTCTCACTTTTTTGAAAATATATTAAGCATAGAGTCTACAGGGTCTTACTATACAGATCAAACTCATAGCAATTCTCCTGTTTTCAGCTTCCCAAGTGCTGGGATTCTAAGCACAAATCCCAGACTCAATTGCCAACTCAGTTTGCCCTGGTGGTGGGGCTGGCACGGCACCCTGGTGGATCCAACCCTGGAGACTGTGCTTTGCCTAAGCAGGAACTTTAGTCTACTGAGCTATCTGGCTGGCCCTTTAACTTGATATCAGACAAAGGAAAGTTACTTCTCATCTGGGACCTATAGCTAGCATCTCCTTTTATTGCCTCTTCTAGGAATAATGCCCTCTTCTCAACAGAAGTCTAACTTTAGTGCAAGATAGAAGCAGTATGTTCAAACTGACAACACTGGGAAATATATACAGGAAGAAAAAGATAACAAAATGCTAACAACAGTTATCAGGCAAAGAGAACCATTGCTCAGACTCACCTCACGTCTGCCTATTAGAAAGGTTTGTAATTTTGTTTTGATTGTTTAGCAGATTTTAAATAGGAGCAACTTATCAAACATTATCCAAACTTTCTTGTACTCCTTTTATCTTATGAAAAAAAAATATCAACCTGGGGAAAAATAAATGAGAACTTTTACATGCAGAGGGCAAGAACAGACATGTGGGCTTCTGGTGTCTTTGGAGAGACCTTTGCTATTCACTCTCTGGTTTGCAGGCATCACCTTTTGAAGCTGTGTCGTGAAATTGAGAAGAGGTCTTTCAAAACAAACTGAAGTGTAGGTCTGTATTTTTAATACAAAGATTGAATGTGTTTTGGGCCATTGATACACAGGAAGCCACATGATACAAAATATAAAAGCATAGATGATCCAACATGGAAGTTTGTTTTCTTTAGAGTAAAAAGGAAAAAAAAATCCTTTTTATATTTGTAACCAAATATTTCATTTATTTTACTACAACTTATGGTTGTTAAAAATTTTTCAGTGCTACTATTCATAGTTTTCATCAGTGCTAGAGACTGAACCCAAGGGCCCTTACTCTGAGGTACATTCTCAAGTTGTGTTAGTTTTTAAATCCAAGACAAGGTTTCTCTGAATTGTTCATTAACCCAGGCGGGGCATTAACTTGAGACTCTTCTCTCAGCTTCCCCAGGTGCTGGGCTCTGCCTAGTCTATGCTGAGTACATGTAAGCATGTGGAGCCTTTTATAGGATCTTTAAGGTCTTATACAACAATTATGTTTTCTAGGATAGAAGAGTTTGCATTTTTTTTCTTTTCCAATATAAAAATCCCCTTGCTTGTTGTCCTTTCAAAAACTTCCTGTACTATGTGAACAAGGGTAATGGCAGCAGACGTCTTTGTACTGATCTCCAACTTTTAGGAAGAGCATTCAAGTTTTCACTCAAAGATGTGATGCTGTTTGTTGCTTTTAGTTTGCTGCTGTCTACCAAGTTAAAACAGGCCGTGGAGATGGCTCAGTGGAATAAGTGCTTCCCTGGCAAGTGGAAGGTCTGAGTTCAATCCCCAGTTCCACCAGAAAAAAAAAAAAGTAAACCAAGTTAAAACATTTCTTTTTTGTTCCAGTTTTTGTTTTTTTCCTTTGGCAGAACCAGAGATTGAACTCAGGCCCTTGCACTTGCCAGGGAAGCACTTATTGTACTGAGCCATCTCCCTGTTCCCCTTTTGTTTCAGTTTATAGTGTTTTATCATGGATATTTAACTTTCATAAATGCCTGTCATTGTACCAATGAAAGAGATCATATTGCTTTTTATATCAATATGTTAAAATGATGAATTAATTATTAACTTATTGTTTTTATTATATTCTTTTTCTACACCAATACATTACAATGATGAATTAAATTATCAATTTTCAAATACTGAAGCAACCTTCCATTTTGGAAATGACTCTACCTAGGTGGAATATGTTATTGTTATCACATATTATTTGCTGGGAATTTTGAGACATTTTAATGCATATTCACAGAGGATGCTGTTAGTTGCTTCTTCTGACATATGCTTGCTATTTTGAGTGTCATGATAATGATAATATCATAAATAGAATATAATTGATATTGGATCTTCTTTAAGTGATGGTTGCTTCTTAAATAAAGCCACCAAGCACTTGAATTTTAAGTTTTAGCTAGAAACTTGAGTTTATGAGCAGATAAGTTCTATACAATCTTCACCAGCCAATTTTGATAACTTATGTACCTCATGGAATTGATCTATTTCATCTACATGCTCAAACATATACACACAGAAAGGTTTTAGTAATATTTTATATCCTTTTCCAAAACAGGAATAACATCACAGAAAGTAAAATCTGTGGTGTTATACCTGTTTTCATTTTTGATACTGATTTTTTTAACCAGTGTCAGACTTTCTAGAGTTTGTGAAGAAATGAATGAATTTTTTTCCAAGCATATATATTTTTTTAATTCTTCACTATTTTGTATTATTTTTCCTGTGTTTAACTTAGACATTTTTATAATCTCTACTATTTCTTCTTCTTTAAAGAGAAAAATATGTCTATTAAGGGAAAGAAAGCTTCTGTCCACAAGAGGGAGAGAAGGGGACCCTACTGGCGGGCCAAGGAGCTTGTCTTTTCCAGGAATTTTTATAGAGCAAAACCATGAGGTGAGGCAGCTCTAAGGTAGGAAACCTGGGTACTCACAAATGAGACTGGATAAAACTATGGTAAACCAATATGATTACAAACATAATAGCTCATTTAAAATTGAATAAATTGGGATCAAATGGGGAAATGAGACACATAAGCAAGCATAAATATAGAACAGAGACTTTTCCTATACAGGGTTGGGTTAGTGACTCTTCCTGACTTTTTCAAGGTGATTTATACTTAAGTAGAGGATCAATTCCTGATTTCTGTCCTTTGCAATGTATACGGTTGCATTTGTTTAATCTTCTATCTTGAGGTCTGCCCCACAGCAAGAGTGCCTGTCTCTGTCACAGTTGAAAGGTATTGTGTCTTTCCATCCTGGCTCCTTGAGGGCTCAGCCCTAATCTGAGTGCCTACAATATTTTTGTCTAACTCAGATGCCTATAACATTTACCCTCTTAAAGAAGTAATCTGAACTTCTGTGAAGGATTAATGGATGATGACCATTTTGGATTTTTTCAAGCTGATAGGGCTCATAGTTGTTGAAGGACTGTTAGAAATACTTTCCAGAGGTTCTATTTAAAGACCCTCAATAAGGCCAGCAAGACAGTTCAATGATCTGAAGTGTGTAAGGCAAGCTTAGGCAAGCATAGGGATGTGGTTTGATCCCCAGCACCATATGCTGCACAAGCTGCTACCCCTAGGGTGGGCTGAACAGGACACACACCAAAAAATAAACAAATAAAAAAGAAAAAGAAATAAAAACCCTCTACAGATTTGAGTAAACTTGAACTCTTTTATAGTTTCTTAAGGTATAGAATTAATTGAGTAATTTTATTATTTCATCCTTTAAACATATATAATATTTTTATTATTTGTTCTAATATTTACTGAGAGGAAAGTGTTAAACTCTGTGGATTTTTAAACGTTCCCCTTCTCATTTTAACCAGTCTTGCTCTGTATAGTTTTAATACTGGTTAAATACAAATATATTAAGATCATTACATCTGCCATAAACAGTGATTTTCCTTACCATTATGCAATGTCATTCTTTCCCTGACGATATTCCTTGCTCTGGCATCCATGGCTATGCCATCTTTCTTTAGTGAGCATTTACATGAATGATTTTCCTCCATTCTTTTCCTGTTAATCTCTCAGTACCTTTTGTATAACTCAGATTATTGTATGTTGTGCATTATTGAATCTTATTTATCCAACTAATAAGTTTTTAAACATAATATATGTAATTATATATATGAATTCCAGTATATGTGAACTAAGTCAATATTTGCATTTCAAAACATATTTAGGCTAATCATTTTTAATATAAATCTTATTCAATTAAGCCAAATCCTTAAATTGCTGGTCATTTTCTATTTTTTTCAGTTTATTGTTTATTCCCTGTATTTCTTTATTTATATTCAATGAATATTTTAAACGAATATATTTGATGTCTTCTATTAATATATTTTTAGTACTTGAAAATTAAAGGTGTTTTGTTGGTTTTCCAACAAAAACTATACATGTATTATAGTCAGGTTCAGAAAGGAAAAGATGTAATACGGGACACATAATTCATAGTATTATTTTATCATATTCAACCAAAAAGTAAATGCGGAAGTGTACAAGAGGTCTATTTGCACAGCAGAGCCTCAAAGAATCCTGGTAAGGGACCTGAGAGATAGCTCAGCAGGCTAAGCATCTGCCTGGCAAGCACAAGGACTGGGGTTCCATCCCCATTACCACATGCCCTGCCAGCCCTGCACCGAGCTGACCACTGAAACTGGGCATAGTGCCAATGCCTATAATCCAAGCACTGGGGAGGCTGAGATAGGAGGATCACTATGAGTCTGAGCTACATAGTGAGACCCTAAACCAAATAAATAAATAAATACAATCTAGCTGAGGGCCTGGGTCTCATGGCAGTTCCGTGCTGGAGTTCAGCTGACGACCTGGAGCCCATTCCTACGTCTCCCATGAGTTCAGCTAAAGCTAGACGCACAGCAATGTCTGGAGCTTACAGCAATGCCTCAGGTGGCTGCGGACATAGCTCAGCTGAATAAGCACTTGCCTTGTAAGTGCAAGGGCCTGAGCTCAATCCCTGGTTCCCCAAAAATAAGTCTTATGAAACATGAAAATCTATGCCAAGGATATATACTGGGAAGGCCCAAAGGTCAGTGGAAGAAAGTAGAAATTCTTTGCCAGGAAGATGAAGGTTCTATGCCTGCTTACTGAGGATCTGCATTAGAGCCAGGAAAGAATGCGCAAGGTAAGGACCAGAGCTCTCTGGAAGAGAACTCCAGCCATATCCAGGGAAATGGAGGACGTGAGCTCCTCAGACAATGAGAACAGCTGACTTCATACACAAGCACTAGCATTGCCTCTTGTGGAGGAGAACCATCAGCACACTATCTTCCCCTCCAGCTTTATTTGTATGCTGTTGGCAGCACTCCATGGTGGGCCTTCCATCCTCAGAATCATGCTGACTCGGGGCCAAGGAGATGGCTCTGTGGAATAAGCACTTCCCTGGCAAGTGTAAGGGCCTGAGTTCAATCCTCGTTTCTGAAAAAAAAAAAAAAAAAGAAGGAGAGAGAGAAAAAGAAAAAAAAAAGTATCAGGCTGTCTCAGTTCAACTGGGGTGTCACAAGTGAACTGTTAGTTAATCCAGCACAGTACATATTTTAAGTAAGTATTAACTACTCATTTTCATTTTTTAATAATATCTTCTATACTACTTTAACTTTTGCTATAACACACAATATATTAGACCTACTTTATTTTAGATATTAGGCTTTGGGGGAACAACTAGACATAAACCATAACAACTGGCTTCTGGTCATGTCTGACGCTGAGTCTCTGCTTTCTCCTAACTTCAGCTGATAAATCCACCATAAAGGTAATGCTCCCTTATCGTCGTTGAGTGTCTTTCCATCTTTGATGGTTCACCTTCATATACATCTGAAAACAGTACGTTGTGTTCTTGTCAGTTAAGCTTTGAATTTGCTTTTCTAATATCACCCAATTAATACCATATCCAGACATATAATAATTAAGATCCCAGAAATTCAGCATAGGAACAGTGTACTTACTGTAAGTGTCACTTGATGCTGTACTACAGTCTGATTGTCTCACCTGAGAACTCTGGATTACATTATTACTAGAGCCAGTGAGGGATGGGAATGCCATCTTCAGATTTCTTTGAATACAAAAATAAATTTTCTTTTTAGTGTGTAAATAGAGTGAAGTTCCCAGTGTATACCAAGTACCGCCTTTCATATCACCTGGAAGCTGCAGCTAGAACTTTTATGCTGAAGGGGATAGCCTCATGAAAGGACTTTACAGTCAGCTTTCAATAACATTTGTCCTTTATCTAACATATATTTTTACCTCTTTGCACATAAGTCAAAAAAAGCAGTTAAATTTCTACTTTAGAATTCTTGGTGGTAAATTTGAGCACAGTACACTTTCCATGATACTGCTGATTTTTAGGTCATCAGTATCTTTATCTCCTTGTCTTTCAGGAGCAAATGCAGGAGGTTGCAAATGATGTGACATTCTTTTGCCAGAACATGTGTGTAAAGACCTATGATAAAACAAAAATACAAATCATACTATGATGCATGTAGATGTTTATGGTATGTTATAATATAATTTAAAAATCCTAGAGTCTTAGATCTAAGGTTTTCCAAACTTGGCAAAATGGAGTAAAACTTCTTGTTTATGGACAAATTATGTGCTTAGGTCGACATCTACAAGGGCCCTTTCTTTAATACCCAGCTGGAAAAAAGAGCAAATTAACAAATCAATATACTAAAACTAAAAATATACACTTAGTTTTTAATGCTACCATGCATATCTTATTGGCACAATTCAGGTGCTGCTGGATGGTATTACTATCATGAAACTAGGATCATGTGGATCATGTTTCAACCCTCACACCTTCTCTGGGCCCCAAACTAATTATTAGACAAGAGCAGGAAAAAAGAACTTGAGCATTTTCTAATGTTTATGTACATGCTTTCATCAGATTTACGTTTCCAGATGATCAATTGAACTTTATGTTTTGCAATGCCTCAGACTACATATTTCCTTTTATTTGTTGGTTACTTGTGTTGACAGAAATGGCAAGGCCATGAGAAGGCCCTTGAATATGTTATTATCATTTCATTTTCTTTGTTGGAACAAGTAATATCACTCTGTTATGGACGTAACCTAATGGATCTCTGAAGTTCGGACCACTTAGATCCTAATCGCTCCACTGCTACTGCATATTTATTGAAGGGAAAGGATGTCAGTTGCCAAGAGATGGTTCCAAGTCTGAAAGAGAAATAAAGTGTTTTCATTTTATTACATTGAATTTAAGCTATTAAGAACAAAAAACACTGAATGTCATATGACAAATGGGCTGTATTGCAACACTTCGAGAAAAGTATTTTAAGATATGTTTTCAGTAAGTGAATAAAAGCAGTCCAATTAGATGACATTAGGTCAAGAAGTATACACCTTAGCCATTATATTCTTTTGTTGTTGTTATGCAGAACTTATTTTACTGACAATAAATTTTGGAAGTATTGTTTATCAGAGCTTAGCATCGTGAATTGCTTTCATAGTTTCACAATATTTTCCATGCATATCTGCATTGTTCAGTATTTGCTTTGAAGCCCAACTCAATTTGAATTACTTATAAAATTATATAACTTAGATGATTTTCATGAACAAAGTGCAAAATGTTACTTGGTATATTTAGAAGTTAAAAATCACTTATGATTTTTACTTAAAGTCGGTAATTATAGAATCATAGGAACTTCTAGTACTTACAAAATAATCCATAGCCATTATTTAATTGTTAGGTGTATTTACAAGTTCTGCCATCAAACTGCATCTAATTGAGGATTTTTAAAATCTATTTAATACAGGATGTTGATTTTCTTCTTAATAGGGGAGTCTAAAATTCTGAAGTAAGCCATCAGAAAGGCCAATCTATAACTCTTGCATTTGTGTCATGGATGCTACCAATAGGCAGAATTTCTCCTTTTTCTTATCCTTTCTCTTAAGGCATTTCACATGATTGAATAAGAGCTATTGAATTTACTAGGGCTAAATGTTCTTTAATAAAGTCAGCTGATTATCAGATTTAACTATTGAAAAAATACAGCTAGCTTAGTGTCTGACTGTTTAACTTCAGCCTATAGTTTAAGTTGATGTACATCACTGACCCTCTCATTAAGCAAAGAAAATTTTGTGCAGCAGAGTCAAGACAAAGCACCGAAGGGACATATATTTCTTACTGCAGGAATAAGAAAGACTTGTGTTATGGGTGATATTTTACAGTTGAGAGGTTACAGCCAAACTCCACAGATTGAGTTCCGAGAAAACATAAACAACAGAACTTTTCATCATGTTTTGGATACTGCAAGTCCAAGATTAGTACGTCCTCATAACTGAGTTCAGACCTGATGCCCTCAGGATTACACACAGCCAACTTATTGCTGTGTTCTCATGTGGTAGGAAGGATTGGAGAGTGCTTATTTCACTGGGGAGCCTAGGCCATGAGAATTCCACTCTCCTTACCCAAATGTAGCTCTAAATTCCCGTCCCTTAATGTCATCATATTGTGGATTAGAATCACAGTGTCTGATTTTTTGAAGGATACAATCATTCAATTTATTGTAGGTGAAATGAATCAGATAGAGACAAGTAGGAGAAGTACTGAAAGGAAAAGCAAATGGTCCAGATGTGTACAGCTTCTGGCATATTGCATTGCAGGAAGCGCACAATTATCACTGGCCGTATGCTTTCATGCAAGGCATGGCAAATTGCGGTGATGAACTGATATTAGTTATGCTTGTGTCACCCTCTGGCTACTCTTTCAAATTAGACTGAAACAACAGGAGGCTAGACAACAATCCGTGGTGACAGTGAGAGTGATGTGAATTTTTGTGTTCCAATTGTGTTTTGAAGGCAAAGTCATGTATATTTACTGAAAGGCTGGATGAAGAAGGTAGATAAAATGTAGACACAAATGTCATCCAAATATTGTGGCTACAGAAATTAGAGCAACAGAGTTGACATTAACTGAGAAGTGTAACAATAAAATTACTTTAAGGAATGTGTTGACTAGGTAACATGTGAGATGCCTATGAAATAGGAAAGTTGAAATGACAAATTGGTGGTTGGGTATAAAAGTCTGGAGAGCAAAGAATAGATCCAAATTAAGAGTATGAGTGAGAAAATATAAGGAAAATAAAACTGAGTTTTTAAAAAATTTCTTTAGTGATTCTTTTTCACTTCCTTTCTTTTGACTTTTGAGTTTGAAGATCATGAGTACTGAGAGTAATTAAAATATCCCCAAACGTAAAGAGAAATTAAAGCTTCTCAGTCTCCCACCATTCACTGTGAAGTAATATTAAATTTTCAGCATAATTTCCCTTTTATAAAAAAATTGGTGCATGGTAGTTTTACAAATGAATGGATTTCACTTTGGCAGGGCTGTAGACAGATATGATATATTTGATCATTTCTATTCCTGTTGCGGCCCTTCCTTTCTTTCCCTTTCCCCTTGTACGTGTCCTCTTCTAACTCCTTGGATTGCTCAAGGAGAGAAAATAGGTCTTTTTGACATTGAATTGCTTTACTTCCCATGGTGACTTCCAGGTTTATCCATTTTTCTTTAACATGAATCTTTACAAATTTTTATGTGCATTTTATTTCTTCAGTGATGTGAATTCATAGAATATGTGAGCATTTTGGCTAATTATTTTTCTTGAACTCCATTGAAATATTATGTTTTAGAGTTGAAGAATGTTTTGTCATATATAATGTTACTTCTTCAGTTTATAGTTTTATTTACTATTTTCCTTCTATGATATGAATATAAGGACAACATTCATACTTAAATATTAATCAATCTTTATAATGAAGCCATTACATAAACTTAGACAAAATGTGCATAGTAATTGGGGATTGATACTATTTTCTTATTGTAATTCTGAAATGCTAGTTCATAATGAAATGTGTTAAGTATAAAATCACACACATATGAAAAATGGTGTATTATAAATGAAAATAATCTCTTTTCAATAAGAACAGTCAAAAATAATGAAGTAAACATATTTACTAGATTAAGAAGACAGAATTTCTGCATAATTTAGATGTGCTGTTTTTTAGAACTAAGTGAGAAATTACTTAACCATATGTGTCACTTAACATAGAGGAAATACTACTCAGACACATTTTATATTTTATTGAATGAGACTGAAAGTTCTCAGACATTCTCAAACTCACTCTCACAAGTTATGCAGTGAAGGGCTAATTCTCAAAACACCAATTTCTGAGCTTTAACTTACCAAAGAGTTCATCCCTAGTGAGCAATTTCTACTTTTACAAAATGGCAGAAAATGTCACATTTGACAACTGCTCTCAGAACTCAGCTTCATTCGAAGGAGGCTACCCTTGAAAGAGATTCACACACAGACTGCGGCCCATTGAAATCTAAAGTGAGTTTGAAAACAAGCCTTGAACCACTTGAGATCTTTTCACTCTATTGCTTCGTAGTTTTCTATTTATACTATTGCTGTTCTAGTTTTGTTGAATCCTATTTTCTTACCCACCTAACTATTGGTTACAACCCTTGCATTAAGGTATGTGATCTGCGATAACTCACTAGTAATTTATAAAGAACACTTATTTTTTCAAAATTTAAATTATACTTTAGATTCTAATGGATAGAATATTGTTAGTGTTCTCTCTTCAACCTGTGAGATTATTTCAATGAGACTTTTTCTGAATGAGAAATAGATAAGCAAATAATTGTTTCTAAAATAGTTTTCCTTCATTCTGTGTATATGAAGAAAACATATGGTATTCCCTAACAGATATCAATAGTGTGTACAGAAACAAAGAAAATGCAAATTTTGTGAATACATGATTGCAAAGAAAATATGTACAACAGGCTAGGAATGTGATTTAGCTTTAGAGAATTTGTCTTTCAGGACACATCACATATGGCTAGTATGTATGAGACCTTGTGTTCCAAAATCTAGCACAGACAGACAGGCAGACAGACAGACAGACAGACATACACACACATATTCACACACACACACACACACACACACACACATACACTATACCCTATGAGGTTATTTTCATTTAGATAAAGATAAAACATAAAATTTCAAAACTCATACATTCTCCTTAAGCAATGGATGTATATATAAATTCTCCACTACATATGAATTGTGTAACAATACTTTTGTTTAGGTGAAATGAAGTAGTTACATGTAATACTCTGTGTGTTGGTTGTCTCATTATTTATCTTGTTAGTGATATAATCTGGTTGAGAATGAGAATGCTTCCAAAGGTCTAGTTTGATTTAAATCTATTCTGAACAGCATCTCAAGCAATAAATTTAAATTGAACTAATTTTAAAACACTAGTATAGAAACCATAAAAGTTTAGAAGTAAGGAGAATTTCTAAGCAAACTGGGAGGGAAAATAGATTGATATATTCTTGGGCTTAGATGACAGCCACTTTCCAATATTTCTATACTCTAATTCCTGTAGGTCACTACTATTACATAGGACTGATATTTTTAATGCAACAAGACAATAATAGCACATTTTTAAGAAACATAATTTATTTTCAATATGGAAATTTTAAAATTCTTTGTCTAAAATAGACTTCTCTTGAAAAGGCAAATATTGTGGAAAGCATAGGAAGCCATGATTATTATGAAAAAGAAAGAAAAAGTAGGCTATTGGAAGAATACAGAAACTGGGCATGGTGGCACATGCTTGTCATCCCAGCACTAGGAAAGCTGCGGCAGGAAGACTGAAGTAAGTTTGAGGTTAGCCTGGCTTATTTTTTGTACATCAACGCCAATCTAAACTACAAAGTGAAACCATCTAAATAAAACAATACAACAATGACAACAATAAAAATACGTAAGACTCGAATCTAATTGTTGAATTTATTCATATGTAGTGGAGAATTTATATATATATATCCATTGCTTAAGGAGAATGTATGAGTTTTGGAATTTTATGTTTTATCTTTATCTAAATGAAAATAACCTCCTAGGGTATAGTGTGTATGTGTGTGTGTATGTGAATAGGAATGAATTAGTTACCATTGTGGGTCAATTTTACTCACTAATAAGTAAAGTAAATTTCATAGTTACTCAGTCTTCTATCTGTCAGCTTTGAGAATTCCTTGAAAATTGCTGGTTTCTGCATATTTCAGATATCCAGTGGTAATAAACTGAAATATAGATGTTGATGAAGGAATCTCAACAATTGGGAGCTGGACCAGAAGTAGTATTCTTTCTCATTTGAGATCTGACTCACATATTAACATAACTGTGTAGAGTTTAAATGAAATGATCTTTATATTATGTCATTATCCTGAATGTTGTAACCTATTGTACAGGTAGCATAATAAAATTCAGTGATCTCTGAATTTTAACATTGTATTTTTAGTTGAAAGTGTGTTGAAATTAATTTTTCAGTGTTATTTATTTATTTATTTATTTATTTTATTTAGCCAGAGATTGAACTCAGGACGCTATGCTTCCCAGGCAAGCACATATTTTATCAAACTATTTCCCTGGCTCACTATCAGTGATATTTAGTCATTCATGTACATGCCCTTAATGAAAATCAGAAAGTTCAGAGAACAAACCAGAAAAGTAAAGAACAAAAGTTCAAATATTTGTCATCAAATTTGTTAGTTTTAAAATCTCGCAAAAGATTTTACTTTTATTTCTAGAACTCTTTTTGCTTTATTTTTAAGAGACACAATAGCATCTCCATTACATGGACACTGAAGTTTCTGAGATATCCTGGCTGCCTCGATACCCTGAGGTAACTCAAAACATGTATACTCCAGGGTCATTCAAATTTGACAGAGTCAGAAGTCACCCAGTGTCATATCTGGTGAAGAACACAACTGCAGGCATGCCGTGACATCTTTCAAAGCCTGCATTTCCATCGACTAGCATGGGACATTGGCACTCATTGTAGTTCGATCACATCTCCCAAAGATTCACAACGGACAACTGCTAACACTGCTTCAGAAAGAGGTAAGAACCGTGAGGCAAATACAAACCAAGGAGAGTATTTTGAGAAGAATAATGACAATATATCTTTTACCTGAATACGAAAAATTAAACACATTGAATTTTTGATCAGGTGTTTTATACATGAATGGTTCCAAAACTTTCTTGGAGTTCCACACTTCTCGCATGCTCACCATCTTACCCAGCTGCCATGCATGCCGGCCGCACCTACTTCATTAAAATTTCTCAGATCTCACCTTTTGTTTTTTATTCTCAAGCCATCGTGAGGAAATTTTGAGTCCTCAGTATATCATGAGCTTCTAATTTACATGCAAGATATTTGTATTCCCACTCGTGGACATATAAGTGTGTAACTTAAAAAAATGCAACTGATATCTTAAAGAAATATTTGCATTTTCATGTTCACTGCATTTTACATGAGAACTCAGATATGAAACAAAAACCAGAGGGTCATTAGAATACAAATGCATAAATATCTGTGATAATGTTAGATTAAAGAAGCAGAGCTTCCCATTTGTGGTAACACAGGAGAATCCAGAGGACATTTGCTTAGTGAGACATGTCAGATATAGCAAAGCAAATACTGCATGGTCTTCTTCATGTTAGATGTGTGTGTGTGTGTGTGTGTGTGTGTGTGTGTGTGTGTGTGCATGTGTGTTTTAGGAAAAGGTCTACAGGGTGTGCAGGATCTCACTACTAGATGGAACTAAAGCCAGGGAGATGGCTCTGCCAGGGAGATGGCTCAGTGGAATAAGTGCTTCCCTGGCAAGCGCAAGGGCCTGAGTTCCATCCCCGGTTCCACCAAAAAAAAAAAAAAAAAAAAAAAAAAAGCATAATAATAGATGGGACTAAAAGTGATCTGCCTGTTTACAGTCTCCCAAGAGCTGGGATTACAGGTACGCACCACCATGCTTAGCCTCAAGCTGGGATTACAGGTGTGCACCACCATGCCCAATCTCAGTGTGCCCCTGGGGTGGTGCCAGTACAGCCGGCAGATCTTACCCCAGACCTCTGAACCTGCTTTCAGACAGTTTCAGAATCTACTGAGCTATTTGGCAAGCCCTAAAAAAAAAACTTTAAAAAGTAATAAAATAGAAACAATAAGTATTGTGGTGGTCACTAGGAGTAGAGGAGGGATAGGCAATGGAGAGATTAAGGTAAAAGTGTACAGATTTGTATTTACATGGAAAGAGTAGGAAAAGTAAGTCCATACACTGAAAATAGGCTTCAAGAGGAGAGCTTAGTTGGTCTTACCACATACAAAATGATAAATTTATGGTATTATAGATGTTAATTTGCCTAAGTATAGCATTGACTATTCTTTGTATTTTTATAATAAAACATCATACTATTTATTCTAAATATATACAACTTAAGAAATATCAACTCAACAAAATAGTAAATATTTTAATTAAGTTCATTTGTTCTGTATATATTCTTAGCAAAATTCAAGTCACTAGTCAAAATTTGTATTCATTATTATAATTTTTGTGTTGACCCTTAAGAACTCCAACTACATGAAGCTAGAGAAATAAGATCCACAGCACTTAGGGTATATAACTACAACATCCATTTAAGTATAAATGAGAAAGAAACAAAAAAAAACAAGTATGGTATTGAGTATAAACAATTAGTTAACAGTTTTTTAACTTTATAATGATAAAAAAATCTCTTATGATTTGATGAAGAAGAAGCTACTTATTGTACTCCATAAAATATTTGAACTGGGTGATATTTATGTTTATGGAACTCTTGATCACTGGATGCAGGTTATTTCACTCGCACAGGATTCTCGAGTGATCACTGACTTTGAGAGCATGTATGTTGGGCCATCACACTGCAGTCTTTCTGATCAAGTCTGTCATTGCCTGAATTAGCGTCAACAAAATTTCAGTTAATGAAGTAATCATTAATATGTGAAATCAAGATTTCACATGACAAATACGTACTGTTGAAACTCTTTGATTATATTTCAAGTTAGAGATTGAACGATGCTCTTTTTGTCTCATGTTTTCTTTTATTAACTTTTTTAAGCAAACATTATTGGAAAGAGTGTATAGATATAATTGATATGACATTAGAAGCACTATACATATAGAAGATAAGAATAATAGGTATTCAAAGCATAGTTTTAATGTTATACACTGCTATACTCAGTGCAGTTGCTTAGTTCACAGGTATCAATATATATATTGAGTCAGGGTTAGAATTCTACAAGTTAACTGCTAGTTTCGAAAACCTGATGGAGATTCTTTGGACCATTGCCTTAACCATCTTGTTTATATAAATGTATGGTTTTTTCCCCTGCCATGTTTTCTAACTTTTCCCCTTGCTCTCTCTTCATTGTTTAATCCTTAAATTCTTGCATTCCATTTAATTGTGTTATACCTTTCAATTTTTATTTCTTCTTTTGAATTCTTACACTAGGGAGACTATATGATATTTTTACATGTGGGTCTGGTTTATTTCACTTTTTTTGGCTGAGCCAGGGATTGAAATCAGACCCTTGCACATACAAGACAAGAAGTTATTCTACTGAGCTATTCATATCCCCTGGCTTATTTCACTTCATGAGTATATCTTCAAGTTACATCCACTTATACATGAAGTCTTTGAGTTTATTTTTCTTTATAACTGAGTAATACTCCACTGTGTAAAAGCACCACATATTATTCTTCCATTCTTTAGGTGAGGGAATTTTGGACGCTTCCAAGATATCATTAAGTTTCTCTTTTGGATGGTTAACAAGTTACGTTTGCAAACAAAAAAGTTAGAGAAAAAGAAGTGCTGCAAAGGCAGCCAATATTTTGGTCCTAGTTCTTCAAGGTCAGTGAGGACTCAGGACATGAGAGAACCTGTATTATAACATCCTGTAACTCAGTGGTGTCCCAAATTTTCTGATCAAGGAGATTATAGGACCACAAAGGACAGGGACTGACGATGTAGAGTGTGCCTAAGGAGAGTCAGATGGAGAGAAAACATTCTCTCAGGCTTTCACAGAGAGCAAATTGGTCAAGCAATGGCTGTGAATCATCCAGGTGGGTGGCACTGTTAAAGGATCTACAAACTGCTGTACAGGGTTTCAGGGTAAATCCTGGGGGATTTGACTGACCTTGACAGATACACAAGTTACATTTTTAGTTATACAGGTGTTTCTTTAGCTTGGTCTTAACCATCCAGCAGAAAATTTTAACCACAAAGTATAAAATTAAAGCCATATTAATATATTGAGCTATAAAAGGCTCAAGTCAACAATCTCTGATACTTCCAGTTGTGCTGATGACCCATTACTATTATGGACTATTGGGTTATTTTTTTGAATTCAATAACCTATCTACAATATTTGAATTGCAATGGAACACCCATCTCTGACAAAACATACAAAAAATTTAGGTTATAAATGAAGGACATATATATATATATATATATATATATATATATATATATATACACAAAATAAGATAAATATATTTATTACAAAGTATTCTTGATATGTTAATTATGCTTTATGATATAAGTAATAATTGTGCAAAATTATGCAATTTTAATAATTAATAATAAAATACTGATGTAGTGTTTCTTAACAATGAAAGTTTGGTGCAACAAGTAGCACCAAATGGTTAGCTTTGAAGTTATTTGATAAGTATGATCAGACTGTAGGCAAAATTTTGACTCCACTATTGGTTTTGAGATCACGTCTTTGATAGTCCTCAGAACTGAAGGAAACTGTCAAGGACCCCCATAGCTTTATTTCCTTTGTAATGAACAAAGACACTGCGGTGTGAATTATAAATGAGCCATTGTAAGACTACTATTGAGATAAAATCTTTTTTAAAAATTTAAATAAAATAATATATTTCATATGTAATGGTTAAGTGTTACCACACCTTAAAATGTCAGTGAAAAACATAAAAATGTTAATACTTAATAGTAATTTTGCAGAAATCAAGACATGCATTATTGATTCCCTTCATAGTGATAAAACTTACAGCTTTTATAAGCAAATTAATTCTGTATCTAAATTGTTTTATTATTTTTGTCATAGTAGGAATTGAACTAGGAATCTTCTCACTGACCTGTATCCAAGTGTATGGAGTCCCCTTTCCATTTGTAAGGCCTTGCAAAGGGTAGTTCAGTTGTTTAGAGTGCAGCTTGGACATATGCAGTCAGGCACATAGGACTGCAGTTCGATTCCCAGCTCCAGAAGCTGCACAAGACCCGTCCTTAAGCAGCCTGAAGCAAACAAACAAAAACTCCTAAATACCACAAATGAAAAAAAGAAAAGCAGAAATCCTCGAGCAAGCCAAATAGCTCAGCGGATTAAAGTGCATGTTTAGGTAGACACAGGGACCTGGAGTTGGAGCCCCTGCCCTGCTGTGCAGGCCCTGGCATACTAAGGTGGCAATTGAGACTGGGTGTGGTAACACACACCTATAATCTCATCACTTAAGGGGCAACCCACTTAGGTCCCCCTTCTGTCCCTCTCTGACAGAAGCTTTTCTTTCCAATAAAGTTTTACCCTCAAAAAAAAAAAAAAATCCCAGCACTTGGAAGGCTGTAAACAGGATTTATGAGTCTAATCTACACAGTGAGACCCTGTACACTCTGTACACCCTGTCCCAAATGCAAACAACAGCAAAACCAGTTGTCCACTGGCTTTGGTCTCCCAGATTTTAGCATTACATTAACTAATCCACTGTGTAATGCAATGTGACATTACAATAATCCATTGAATCTGGATTACTGATAAATTTGAAACAAGATTGTTAGCTGAATATTACTGACTACAAATAAAAGAAACAAGTCAAATCTGTCTTCATTAAAGTACAATATCAAGAGTGAGAATCATGAACTTTATGATAAAATGCACATCAGGAGACAAATTTACAATCTTTCATTTTTTACTTTAGAAAGAATATATGTGGTGGTATTTTTTAAAATGCAGGTAGATTTAATGGTATGTTCATCTTAGCCATGTTTTAAATATCCATAGAATAAAATCATACATGAAACAGTTCCTATTCCATTTATTTAGAGCAAAAATAAATATTTGTGGCAAAAGACCACTGCACATTAAGATAAATACTTAAGACAATAATCAGTGATATGGCATTTTATAGTTTACTTCCAAATAAGTCTTATGGGACTGTAATAATAAGAATGTCAAATGATCCTTATCCATTCTATATGTTGACTGTATCAATTAAACTGAGTTTGAAATGAGTATTATTTAGAAAAATATTATTTCAAATGTGAGAAAGACATTTGGCATGATTTTAAAAACAGATAATCTTTCTTAAAATTTTTAAACAAAGCATTTGTGAAAAAATGACTGTCATATTATAGTTATTTTGCATTTAGTAAGAGATATGCAAAAATGCATAATGGATTTCTTTCCAGTATAAAGTATTCAACAAAAACACTTTTGAATATTTGATGTAAATTCCATAAATATTGATTTTTTTTAAGTTTTCATATATTCTTTGCCCTGTTTCCTTGTATTAGAAAATTTTCTGATCTTTATAGCTATTTTTAAAGTATGTGGAAGTCATTTATTTAATTTCTAATTTCTGGCCATGCATTCAACAAAATATCCTTCTGTATTTATACCTCAACAACTAATTTTACAAATGATGAACTAAAAGCAAAGTAGACCATTTCCCATTAGCACAAAACCAGAATGTATCAGGTAACATATATCATAAAATATTTTTACTTACCATTTTATTTGATGGACTTGAGTATATTTCCAAATGCCACCTAACTGACAGTGCAAAACAAAGCCATTTAAAAATTCTTACAAAGTATTTAGAAGAACATATTGTCTTGATTATTATATTTGCAATATGAAGGAAACATAGATACTGATTTAATGTGTACCTTAAATAAAATGTTTAAATTAATATGACATAGCAAATATATGAATTTTGCTCGAGGAAATTACTAGAGGGTGAGACCAAATGTCTGGAGGAGTATTTGGGACTTAGAAAATATAATTTCAAAATAAATAACATATTTTTCTTAACATTTATTGACAGGGTAAATTTATATTCCTTGCTTAAAATCAGTATACAGCTTATTTCTAGTTATCGGGAGGAATAAAAGAAAAATTTTAATCTAAATTTCTAGGAGTATAAACAGAGGACTGATTACTTAGTGTGATGCCACAATAGCGTGGTAAATCAAAGTATAAAGAAAGTTATCTTGAGACTGTAGTAATCACAGCATTTGGCTTGCCCTGGGTAGGATTTATATCTAATGCAATAAATTATACACAGACTATATCAAAAATAATTTATTTATGTACCTGTATACAGATTACTTTCTGAAATATTTGTGATCAAAATTACTCTACCAAGTACAATACAATGAAACCAAAAGTAATAATATGTCTTATTCTGAAATTAGGAACAAGGCAAAGACTACAATTTTCACTAACATGTAGTAATTATGCACTAGCCAGGAAAATCTCAATGATATAATAAGAATAAAATAGGAACAAAGCTACAGCCACACACCACATGAAAACATTTTAGTCAGTGACAGACCACGTTGTTCTCATAGGACTATAACAGTGTGGAGACATTGCTATGGTGACATTGTATTGTAATGCTTTTGCAAATGTTTAGAATTATGGCCACAGAAACAGATATATAGGTTTTTAGTCATAAAAAATCTATGATATGCAAAATTAACTGACAGTATTCATGGTTTATGTGTGTACTAGTCTATGTTTCTTATATTTGAACATACTCCTTTTATTCATAATACTTGTTTACTGCAAATAAGATAGTGTTACATCAGCAGCAATAGCCTCATACAGCTGTGTTTACAAAATTATTTACTTTGTTTATATCACTTTTTTCTTGGCTTGAGTTAATATCCTATTGCATTGCTCATGAAAACCCTCTAAGCAATACAGTGTGTGTACATGTGTGTGCTTGTATGTGGTGGTCTGCATTATTTAAGTTTGTGGAAGAGCACATGAGGACCAGAAATACCTATAGTCACCTAATAATATATTTCTCAGAAAGTATTTTTGGTTAGCTTGTGTATTACTTTTGGCAACTTGACGATAATTTAGTAGTACACAGAAATAAAAAAAACAGAGTTAATGATAAAATTAATAAGAAAAGATCAGAAAGGTAGCAGTGTATAACATTTCAATGTTACAATATTTGGTTAACTTGAAAACTGGAAAATATTGACATCCATATTCATGTATGGAAGACATAAAGATGAAAACTGAAATGAATTTACCATAGAATTCAAGATGATAGTGGTAACATTAAATTACTAAAATAAATCATTTGCTCATCATTTGCTTGTGGCAAAGTAACTTATACCAATGATGATAAATTCAAATGCAATTTAAAAAAATATTGTCAAAGTTCTTTATGTAACTATGAAAGCCAAAATAGTATAAATGAGTTCTTAGAGAAATAGCAAAGTAGAATAAAATGCTTGTAAATTTTAGCACAAGGAAATGATAATGCAGATAATATAATAATAATTTTCCACGAATGAAATGGAATGCATAAATATTAAAAAATAAACAAAACATATTAAAGATAATCACTTTCACCCAGAATAGAAAAGAAAACTAAAACCACTTATACTACCATTTCCTGCTATAAGATTGGCCAACACTATCAGGTATGAACCCACGCAATCATCCAGCACAGGCATTCTGATGCGAGAACAAGATTTATTGGAGGTAGGAGCAAGTAGGCTGGTTGTCTAGCAGACCAAGACAACCCTAAACAGAAGAGTGCAAGGGATTTTATAGGGTTTTTAGGACAGGGTGTTTGGGCCAGAACAGCATGGGAGAACTAATCTTGGTAGGGCTACCTGGTCTATAAGAGACTTTCAGTGTTAATAAAGGAGAATTACTGTGGTTTTCTGCTCTGGTTAAAGTCAGGTGGACCTGTTCTGTGGTTCTGGCCCCAGCTCAGGGCCAGAAGGAAGTGAACTTTGGAGTAAGGGTAAGGTTCTCAGTGAGGTTGCGGGTCCTTAAATTATCAGTTAATATACTTGACCTTATAGTTCAGCAATCTAGGAGCTGGTTAGCAGAAGGAAGTTAAAAAGCTTTGGCGATTCAGATTGCAAAATCTCTAGAATGTTATAAGCAGTGATTGATGGGTTATTTTTTTGTCACAGTCTGAAAGAAGAAGATGAGAAGAATATGGACAATAAAGGCCAGGCTCACAATGTTTCCATTGGACTAAATGATTTTTTTTTTTTTTTGAGTTTGATTAAGAGCATGATAAACCTTGGCAGAAGACAAGCAAACTAAAGCAAAGATGTCTACATTTTGTCTATGTCCTGACACTGTGGGAGGCTGAATATAAGGATTATGGACTAATTGATATGGAGGGAAAATTTCAAGGCAGGCCAATATATAGGGTACTGCTGATTGCTTTCAGCCAAATTTATGGTGAAAATTGGAACAACAACAACAAAAAGGAGTAAAAATAATTAAAACCTTAAATTTTGGCCCAGAAGGAACCATGTATAATGTTGAGGATAAAGGAAGTGTGATTTCAGAGGACATTAGTGTTCTTATTAAGAAACTAAGAGCTACATACAGAGATAAGAATAAAGACGCCTTAAAGGCATCTCATTTCATCCACATCTCAGGGTCAAAGGTATAAAGGTGAAAACCTTTCAATTCCAAAGAGACCCTTGGGAACTCTGTTTAAGAAAGGCCCTCCCTGGAATTCATTTCACTGTTCAGCCACAAGCATAGAGACTTATCCAACTGGACTTGTTGATGACAAGTTTTGTCCACAGGGTGCTGGTTTTATCAGCATGAAGATCAAAGCAGGTTTCCACAAAAAGTTTAAAGAAAAATCTAAAGAAGAAATAAATGCATGAAGCTGTGGGAATGAAGCCAAATAAACATGGACACACAGGAAGGTGGACATGTTAGGAATATCAAATGTCAGCTGAGGAACCTGAAGGCAATAAACAGCATATCTAATTATATTTAAATAAAGAGTTTCACACATCAGAGTAATAGCACAAAAAGGGGGGAAATGAGCAAAAAATCAAGGAGGAAGGAACAAAAGGAAAGCAAGGGATTAACTAACCAATTCTAACTAAATAACAAAATTTTGGTCTTTGGTTTGTACCCTGGATTTAGATGAACAAAAAACAGCACACCTTTAGTTTATATCAGGAATTATATTTTTGCAACCATATGTATGAAATAGCATGAGTACATCTTAGATATTAACTGACTTAATGTGTAAAAATTGTTATGTAAAACTTAGGTTTACAATAAACTACAAATGATATACTCTCGTAAAAGATGAAAGAAATAAAACAACTCTGTGGGTATTGATTAGAAATGGCAGTGCAGATATGAATTTCAGCTTTCTGAAATGTGTGTCATATGGTATACATGAATTGTTATGGTTCAAATTTAAAATCACCCCAGAAATTTCTTGTAATCAGAAGTGGAACTTTTGGCAGGTGATGGCCTGCCCACTGATGAGTTCATAACTGAATGTTCTGTTTGGAGGCAGGGACTGGCTGGAATAAGGAGCATGACCTGGAAGGATGGATTCCTGTCCTGATCCCCCTTTCTCTATTTCCTGGCTGCTACTGGGGATCAGGTTTTCTTCCCTACCTTCTTTGTCATGTATTTTCTGCATTGGAGCCAGTCATATAAAAAAAACTTCAAAAATGTGAATCAAATTTTACTACTTTTCTTTTAGGCTGTGAGTACTGTGTATTTTGTCCAAGAGACAAGAAAATTAAATAATAACTGCATTCATATTTGTACATGAATATAAATATACTAATATACACATGTATGTATGAATTTGTATTTATCGTTAAATGTGCATACTTTTCCTTCCTCTAGAACAAAGGAAGCTCAGTATAGGAAAACTTGTACTCTCGTCATGTTTCCAGTAAAATTAAAAAAAAAAAAACTAAAAACTGAGTGTTTCATTCAGAGTGCCTGATTCTAGAGTAAGAGCAGAGTCTAGATAAGAAAATCCTGAGCTATATTCATGTGTCAAAAAGTAAGAAAGTACTAGGACAGAAGCATAGATAAGTATGCAGATAGATAGATAGGTAGATAGATGAATAGATAGATAGATAGACAGACAGACAGACATACAGACAGAAAGACTGACAGACAGACTGACAGACAGACAGAGAATATGTATCATAGGGAAAATATAAAAAGCCGAAAGTGCTTTTTATATTTAGAAAAATTTGACAATGAAATTAGACTGTAGTCAATATAAACAAAAGAAAAACATGAGTCTATCTTTCTAGAACCCATATAAATTCATAAATGGACTTTATATTTTATCCTGGATAATGTTAAGGATGATGGACATCTCCAAGAACTGTTTCATTTCACAGAGGAATAATATCTCTAAAGAAACAAAAGTACTTTCCCTTTTTTTATGTATTTGGTTGTTACAGGGTCTCACTACACAGATCAGACTCGCAGTGATTCTCTTGTTTTCAGCCTCTCCAGTGCTAGGATTACACCAGTGCTGGGATTACAGGCATGCACTATCATGCCTGATATATATATATATATATATATATATACGGTTTTAACTTCTGATTAGGGAATTATCTTGCACTTTTATGCTATTTTGTCCTCTGTAAGCAAACGTATTAGAGTAAATACTACAATAGCTTTAAGAGGAAATATTAGCTGAAATTCACCTTTTTCTGTATATATATATATATTTTTTTTATCTTGAAGTACCAGGGATAGAACTGTGGTCCCTTTTGCCTGCCCAAACCTGTCGAAGCAGCTGCTTTAGACCTTTGAGGTATCTTACAAGCCCCTTTTTTCTGTCTTTAATTTAATAGTTTTGTGCATTTGTTACTTTTTAATCTGAAATAATTACAGTTATTTCAGATTGAAAAGAATATTTTTCAGGATCATGGCCTTAACCATCTTGAGTATATGAATGTGTGGTTTTGCTTCTGTCATATTTCCCAGCTTTTCTCCTTGCCCTCCAGCCAGGGAAGTGCTTATTCCACTAGGCCATCTCCCCGGCCCCTTCTCTTTGTTGTTTAAGCCTTAAACTCTTGTTTTCCATTTTATTGTGTTATAGCTTTCAATTTTTATTTCTTCTTTTGAGTTCTTACAATAGCAAGACTATACAGTATTTACACATGTGGATCTTGTTTATTTCACTTCTGAGTATATATTTAAGTGACATCCAATTATATATGAAAGCTTCAAGTTTATCATTCTTTATAGCTGAATAATACTCCATTGTATTAAAAATAACACATCTTTTTCATCCAGTCTTCAAGTGACAGGTATTTTGCTTGCAACCAAGATTTGGCTGTCACAAATTGTGTTGCTATAAACATAGGTGTACATATATCACTATGATATGATGTTTTTCGTTCTTTTGGTTAAATTCCCAGTTGGGGGCTAATTAAGTCAGGATTCTTATCCTGACTTAACTATGTATGCTGATATCTGTGAACTAAACAACTGCATTGAAGATAGCAATATGTAGTATTAGAGCTATGCTTTCAATGCCTGCCATTCTGGTCTTCTAAAAGTGTAGTGTCATATCAATTACTGCTATATCCTTTCTCAAGTAAATGTATAAAAAATGTAATAAGTGAAAACAAGTGAGAAGTCAAAACTCATAGGACTCTCCTGCTACAATATTGTATGTGGTTAGATTTCTAAATTCTGCGTAAAATTCGTAATTGTTTATTTCTATTTTTTAAAAATTATTTCATTTATTTATTTATCTTCTAATTTAAAGTTTAGCTTTTCAATGATTGATGGAGAACACCTATTCCATGTGATGTGTAAGGCATTTGATATTCAGATAGATACTGATGTTAAGTTCTACAGCCTATGTTTTATGGTAAGAAATTAAGTTTCTGTGCTGCAGGTCTAACAACCTAAGTTTGCAGACCAAAAATTAGAGAAAAAGAAGGACTTCAAGGATATCCAACATTGTGGCCCTAGCCATTCAAAGTCAGTGAGGAGTCAGGACATAGAAGAACCCATACTATAACATCTTGTAGCTCAGTGGTTTCCTAAATTTTCTGATCAAAGAGATTATGGGGCTACAGAGGAAAGTGATCGATGATGTAGAGTGTGCCTAACGAGAGTAATATGGAGACAAAACATTCTCTCAGGCTTCCACAGAGAGTAAATTGTTCAAGCAATGGCCATGACTCATTCACATGGCTGACACTGACAAAATGTCTACAAACTGCTGTATAGGGTTTTAGGATCAACCCTGAGGAGATTTGACTGAACTTGACAGATACAAAAGTTGTTTTCTGTTATATAGGTCTTGCTTTAACTTAGTCTTAACTATCCAGCAAAAAATTATGAAAATACGGTACGAAAGGCAAAGCCATATTAATGTGCTGAGCTATAAAAAACTCAAGTCAACAACTTCTGACATGCCAGTCCTGCAGATAACCCCCTGCTATTATAGAGTACTATACTATATTGCATTACTTTGCTGGATTCAGCCACCTGCACTATTTGAGTGGTAATGGAACACTTATCTCTGACAAAACAAAACAAAAGAGGGGGATATAAAGAAGGACCATTTTGTACTGAAAAAAATATATCCACATACACAAAATATCATAGATATACTGCTACTTTCTCTTAGTTCAATGAGAAGAAAGTTTTCAACTAATAGTATATAGACAAGATATCATATCTGTGTCTTGTGCAATGAATAACTTCTATGAAGACAACAGTATGCAACTGTTTTAACTATTTTAACTGTCCTGTTAACCTGTTTTGAAACTGTCTCATTTCTATTTCTTTTTCAATAAAAATGGCATTTTTTGTGATCTGATGCTTGTTATTTGTCTGATAACAGTAAGCTGTGTCAATTCTACATTTATGATATTTTTCATAAAAAATTTCTCAACATAGCTAAATAATTTCTAAGTCACATTTTATGATTGTGCTAATATTTTGGATGAAAAACATAGCATTCTAATCTACTCCAATTTTGTATAAGCGAGTATCTTACTTTTCTTTCAGAAATTGGCTTCTTTTCAGTGATCTATTGAATTTGATGTTGCATATACAGACATAAAGTATATTATTTATTTTTAGTTGTAAAGATTTTCATCTATATCCTAATTTCATAGAAATACTAAATTATACCTCTGAATATTTTTCATGTTCTTGAAATGATTGTTTTGTAGAAGTCATCACTAAATTGAATTGAAATATTAATGGAGCTTAATTTTAGCTATTAGTTTATTCTGGTTATAAAAGCCTAATGAACTATTTTAGAATAAAATAAATTATCTAGATAGTCCAATTATTTATAATTTCAATGGACTGCCCACCTATGCTATGTCAGCTCAACAATAAATATTCCCTTTCAAATTTTAAAGGCTAAAATTATTACTTCCCAGAAAGTGCCAATGAAATAAAAATAAAAATTCAATTATTTTAATGTTTTAAATGCTCCTCCAATTATACTTAGGAATTAATAGTTGGCAAAATAAAGGACTTCAAAAACTGCATATGTAATGTAGAAATTAAAGCAATAACTCCAAGTATGTTGTAATTTCAGAGGTTTGACAGAAAAACCTTGTAAAGTTATTTTACTGCGATACAAAGAAATCATGAAAATTCATTGAATTTTTACCTGCTGATTTCCCCTTCAAATCCCTTTGTGGAGAATTCAGCCCTGCTACAAAGCACACTACGGGTACAGTGTTCTCATGAGTGACTGGTCCACATAAGAAGAAGGTGTTTGCCGATGAGATCTCTTTTTCTTTTTTTTTGTTTACATCTTCCTAAATGCATGAAGCATGGAGAGGCCACGTAATGGTGGCAAGAAGTTGGCCGCTGAAGGTAGGAAAACACCATTACCAGAAAGAGAACCATCAGGCATGGCTTCCAGTCTCTGCACGATGAGAAACAAATCTCTATTGTTTAAACCCCTCCACTTGTCATATCATCTCGTGGTAAAGCAGGCTGAGAAAATGTTGCACCAAAAGCTTCTAAAATTCTTTGCCTTTGGCTAACATTATTTTTCTTTTAATATTATGATCTTTCTTTCCAAATTTGATACACAAAGCATTTTTAAAGAATTATGTTAGTGAGCAATGTGATATAACAATCTATGTATAGTTCTTACCTGTTATATTTATTTATTCTCAAGGGTGTGATAAGAGCTATCGGTTAATATGTGTTGTATGTAACATGTGAGGTTAACAATACATAAGAATAGCCTCTTGAGGGCTGGCAAGTTAGATCAGAGGACTAAGTGCTTGGGATTTGATCCTCGGCACCACAGGCTGCACTGGCTCCACCCCCGGGCATGCTGAGCTGGTGATCAAATCCGTGTGTGGTGGCACACACTTGTAATCCCAGCATGAGAGAGGCTGACCCATCTGATGACCAGGATGTGCTCATTTCATTCTCAGTGTTGTAATAAACACCTTGGCATGAATACAAACCTTAGAGTTTATTCTTGTTAGAAAATGACTGACAAAGGTCTTCGTGGCAATCATAGTTTTAAATACAGGCACTATATGTTATGTATTTGGCAAAGGAGCTCAATAAATTGTTTTATTGCAGGTGCCTATAAGTTGTATATGATTTTTCACATCTGACAATTATTTTCCAAATGAAATCACTGTGATATATTGATTTTAAAATGTTATAGTTAAAATTTTTCTTTTAGTAAGTGTTTTTAAAAAATTATTTGATGCATGGTCTTTCTTGATCTATATAAAAGATGCTTTAAGTTTGATGGGGTAAATAAAAAGATCAAGTTAATGAACACTGAGGTGATATATCATGTTCATTTTTACCATCTAGGTAAAAAAGAAATAAACATAGATAAAGAAAACATTCAATTAAGTCTCCTTGTTTTTAACATTCCAGATTTTCCTTTGCATCAACCTTTACTTATATCAGTAATTAAAATAATGCATTTTTGTTGGGTGCAGAGGAGAAAGTAAACTACAGCAGGGTACATTTCTTCCTATTTGGAAAATAAGAGTAAATAGATAAGTTGTTCTGTATGCCTTAAACAACAGCACAATTAATTATATCGTTCTTGTGAAGAAGCTGTATTTGGTATATATGAGCATGCAACTAACCTATTACTTTTTCCAATAAAGCTTTTGTGTGTTTTCATTAGCAATTCCTGAATTTTCTACTTTACACTGCCAGGCACTTCAGTGCATTTTTGAGATTTATATTTTGTAAGTTACTTTATGTTTAGTTGAATGTTATAATAGTTCCATCTAGAAAGATGATAGGGAAGATTTTCTTCCAGCTCTGTAGTGGTAAATAGAAAATGTAACAAATAGATCTATTTTAGAATCCAAAACATTTTCTTTATGAAAGCATTGATTTTTTTTTCTTCTTCTTTTTTTTTTTGGTGGAACCAGGGATTGAACCCAGGCCTTTGCACTTGTCAGGGAAGCGCTTATTCCACTGCACTATCTCCCTGGCCCTGAAAGCATTGATTTTTCAAACACCATTTTGTTTAATCTATTTAATTTTGTGAGAAATTTGAAATTTATAAAAGTGATTTTTTTTTTTTTTTTTTTTTTTTTTTTTTTTTTTTTTTTTTTTTTTTTTTTTTTTTTTT